>JAEBUS010000015.1:480319-494305 GCA_023014475.1 Amanita pallidorosea | reverse complement strand
CATTGTTGGACGAAACCCTCAGATTGATTGGGTCATCAATCGAGAAGGCATGCCTGCATTCGAGGCTCCATGTGCTGACTCAAACCGTTTGGTGTCCCTTAGTGTCCCGTAAGCCCCTGTTCCCGTTATAATGTGTATACAAGTCATCCCAGATGACTGTAAGCGCAATAACCGAAAATTGAGGGGCTAGGATTGTGATCCTAAACAATTGGGCTTCAAATCCAAATTATAGGGGAAGTCAACAACTGCATGGTTGTAAAATTAGCAGGAGCACCAGTTATACTGCGAAATCAGCTAAACAAAAAACATAGCATTATCTTTCAACAGAAGCTGAATCATGGCTGCATCAGATGCATGCAGACAGATATCATGGTTTAAAGATGTTTAATGAACTTGGATATGATATTACAATCCATTCCTTTATAATGGATAAATCAAGCAGCTATTTACATGGCTTCTAATCCAGCTCAAGAACAAAGAATTGAAACAACATGATGTAAGATATCATATATCAGACAATGCATTGAAAGAGAAGACTTAGTTGATCCTATTATATAAAAACTGAAGATCAAGCAGCTGATACCTTAACCAAGAACCTTATGTTGAATAAGCATAATAAAATGCTTGAGTTATCTGGTATACACAATTGATAAAATATTCAACAAGGGGGGAGTGTCAAAACTCTGACATATTATAATAGTTACATTAGAATTAGTTACTTCATTACAATAA
Source organism: Amanita pallidorosea (assembly GCA_023014475.1). NCBI lineage: Eukaryota > Fungi > Basidiomycota > Agaricomycetes > Agaricales > Amanitaceae > Amanita > Amanita pallidorosea. The sequence continues at coordinate 493,573 of JAEBUS010000015.1, read as the reverse complement.
CTAATGTAATGAATATGTTATCTAATCTATATCTAATCTAATCTATATCTTATCTAATAGATAAGATTGAATACACTATTACTTAAGTGTTTCATATTTAATCATAAATAGCTTAATAATATTATCATGTGACTTATGACTCACAATTATGACTTCACAGTTATGACTCATTTATAGTCATAATGACTCATACAACATCAATATAGAATGAAATGATGTCATATAGACATCATAGAAGGAATATGAATAGAAGAAGACTCAGAATGACTCGTTTTAGGGACTGATATTATGTAATAGGTAGATTACACTGTACTTAAGTTAGGGGTTCTTGAAACATATATAAGGAGGGTGTTCTGAGCGACTATCCCCTCAGTTTTTACTACAAACTAACAACATTAGTATAAGCAACCTTAGCTAACAATGTAAGTAATTGGAACCTTACTTAGCTAATGGCTTGCGCTGCTGTCTATTGTTTCAATAGTAAGACAGAGTCTTCACTTTAGGGGTCTCCGAATTGCCGGAGATGTGGAGGCTAGGCAAGCGGATTATTTTGGCCTGATGGCCAACATCACACTTGCGTAAGATATTAGATGTGGTGATTTTCGCCTACTTTGAATTGGGCAATCACCTTCTTGCTTTTTTATCAGCTCTTGGCTGAAAAAAGCCCTGTTGACATTGTTGGTGACAACATCAACATCAATGCACATATCAGGGAAAAGATCCCCATAGAAATAGGATCGCTCCTTAGCGCATTAGTACATTTCTAAAAATAGTTACATAGTGATGGATTTTTCACTGTCAGGGAATTTGTTGGAGCCCTGAAGCACTCCTGAAAAGGCTGGATCCCTTTTCTGGCAATGAATTGAGAAGCCAAAAGTGAGTCTAACTCTGTCATGGGATCTATCTGTGTCCCATAACCAGAAGTCATGACAAAAAGCACCAGCCTCTGCTATATTTAGAAAGTAGAGCTGACACACTTTTTCAGACTTCAAACCAAACCAAACCAACCATCACCGTATTTTTATTATTTTTTTTGAAATATATAAAAATGTCTTTTGTCAACAACATCACCTCTTCCTCTGCTGCCGCCATTGCCAAATCTGGCAATAACTCGTCTTCCTCCCCATCTTCTGCCAGTTTTGGCAATCAAGTTGGCAACCCTCCAACTCTGGTAACTCTGTGGTCTCCACAGACCCATTTTTTTAAGTTCAATCTGGGAACTCCAGTCAAAAGATTGGGTAAGCAGGAAGCTAAGCTCATGCCTGCCTGCTGGTCTGCATCTACCATGGAACAATGTCCAAGCAGCACAACCCTTATACAGAATAATTACATAATATTAATCGGAATGATGGGACAAAAACCCATATATTGATATAAGGTGTTTAATTATTCACAGCCAATAGGGGGGCGCAAAGCCTTTTGATTGGGGGGCACAAAGCCTTTTGATCAGGGGACAGGACAGAACCCGATCCATCTTTATCTGTCATAGATGGCCCTGAATCCCAGAGAATGTTGATAAGCTGGAATTCCCATCTGGCCCAGATCTGGATAAAATCAACAGATCCAGAGTTATGGTTTTGGTATTGACTGGGGTAACACAGAAACCTGGGGCTGGTCTAGTTTGCCATACTAAGTTTATTTTCACCTCTCCAGTGGTGCCTGCAGATCTCTGTCAAGATTGAGGCATACCATATTTACCAGTGAGTTCCCAGGGTTACATCAGCAATCATGATGGTGATTACAGTATGTACAGCTAATGCGGCACTACTAACAAACCTGATTACCTGTTTGGTGAGTACAAAAAGCAGGTGACACTGTCTCCTGTGCGATGACAGCATGGTGCGCACAGCCACTTCGCTTATAAGCGAATGATGTCATAGGTCAGCCATCAGGTCTGCAAGCAGACGGGCCATAACCTGTCAAAGCAAACAACTGACAGGAGCACAGCAGAATAGTAGAGCTAAGTAAGTAACACTTACTTGTAGCTGTAGTAATCACTTAAGTCTGCTGTAGAGCAATCACTTAGTAGAGCAGAGGATGTAAATTGATGTCTAAGTACTGAGGTATTTATACAGTCTATCTACTGGTCTGATGTCAGCATATTAGTAGCACTGACTGATTGTTTCTATGTGCTTGATAATGCACAGTCATTGCTGTGTCAATAGCTGTGTGGGAACACAACTTTGCAAGTTATGCACATGGTGTGCTATTGTCTGAGTTTGACACATGTCAAACTCCTATAATTATGTCCACATGTACAACATTGATTATATGACAGATTAGATAAGATCGGATAGATCCGAGATGTTTCCCACAGTGCGGAACACATCGTGTGTGTAACGGATTACATCTGTTTCATGCAGGTCATACAATGCCCCACATTTCATGTCTTTTATTGGCTGATGAGTGGTTTGGATAGTTCCTGGCAATATGGTTGATGTTTGTGCAGAAAGATCAAGTCATGTGGTAGCATGTAAACCGTTGACTGAAAAAAAATGGAAGTGAAACTCCATGAAGGTGGCGGAAGGCAGATAAACACATAAACAATGTGAGACTGCTGCCTCAGCAAACGTGCTGCACCCTGTGAATTTGGTCACGTTGAAAGTCACATGTAGAGATTATTTTAAGACGCGGAAAAGCTGGCCTCAACCTAAAGGTTGCGGGAATGGCTGTGATCCATCCAAGACCCACTACTACGTAGCGGGGCATTTTAGGATGGAGGGTACGCCTCAACCTAAAGGTTGCAGGAATGGCATTAACCGCATCGCCACTCTCGGCTCGGAACTAGGACGCCAATTCCAGACTTCGTACACCACAGCCGTCGCTCTTTGCCTCTCCCAATCTGCTTCCTCTCCTGTGGCCACGTAATCCGCGAATAAACAGCCAAGTATGCCTTTCCACCGCATACGCGTCAGTATAATCGTCCCCAGCGTTCCGTCTTGTTTGTGAAAGGAAAGGATATGCATGCTGTCTCATCTTGGACAGCTCCTTCGCGGACGAGGGAAGAAGCCGTTACTAATCGCCCCTGCCACCCACAGCCTACCCAAGCACCCCTTTCCACACCATACGCGTGGAAGTAGGTGTGCAGTTCGTCGCCGGTGTTCGCGCCTCCCCTACTAGGTTACCAAAGACGTGGACAACACGTCTGTTGCAAGCTTCCGCCAAAAGCTTGAAACGTGATTATTTGCTCAATGACATGGATCGAGGAATTAAAGGATGCATGGGGTGTAACGTAATGACGGTGCGGGGGAGCGCAAAATAGTCCGAGACGGTTGGTTTCCGAAGTAACGCGTTTTCGTCTGGTGCCGTGTCCTATTGACATGGATTCATAGTGCTAGGCCGCTACATGTGTAATAGCAAGCTAAGATGAGGGTCACGCAAAGGGATTGGATTTGAAAATTGATATGCGTCCTTCATGTGAGTGATCCATGCTTATCGTTTTAGGCCCTCTATTTGACACGTCTACTAGACGACTAACAGACATGCTACTTGTCAGCCCTCTTTGGGATCATGATTGGCATGAGGACCATCACGCTTTGGAAAGGCTGATCCAGATATACTGAGAATTCTGCCTTCATGGATTGTTCTACTGTCCACTTTATTACCGTTTCGCAAGTGGCTGACCGTGACATTTGAACAGAATGACAAGAAGGCGATAGTCCCCTTAGGATAGCTCGTCAGCTGTCGCGATGAACCCAGAACCATGATGTCGGGAAGCTTATCCCAATGTGGGTAACTCGTCGACTTGGCAGTATGAATGGACTCGGTTAGGGGTCTTACAGGGCTGGGACGTGTGGAATGTACACACCTGATGTTGGAAACTCGAGAGATGATGGAACAGAGGGCTTCCTAAAAGTGTCGCTCCCCAGACGGCGCCCGAGCTCACCGAACCGCTGCTCTAGTGCGGACTCCAGGTGCGACACAACTTTCTCGATGAATTTGACTTTCAGATAGAACTAAGTCAGCGACGAAACGCGTACCTTAATTAGGCCTTTCGTTTCATATGCCACTGGGTTTAAAAGTCTTGACCAATAACGAGATTCCCGCTTATCTCACTCTAGTCGGAAGGAAACCTCGTGCGCCCTGTCACATCCTCATTCCTGATTGGTGCGGCGCGGGGTTCCGCCCGCCATATCGCCTTCCCGTCAAAATCTGCCCAGATCCACCGTGAAGAATTAAGTGTGGGTCAACGGACGTGACGCCACTTGTACCCATGACCTAGCTGTTATAGCGCCCTTTCGTCCTTCCATCGGTTGAAAGTTTGAAATGGAGGCAATCGCAAACAAATAACAGAAGTCTACTGAATGCAGCGCGACAAGGGAGATCACCGTCTTCAAAGCTTCCTCATCGATTCGGTCAACAATGCCTACCGAGAAAGTATACCAGTAAGCGAATTATATATTCAATGTACATCTATTCGTTAGCTTGGCAGCGGTTTACGGCTCAAATTGCCCAAAGACGCAGTGGCCCAGATCGCTATAGGGGGGTCCCTCCGCAGATGAAATTCTGGCAATTTCTGCTGCACCCATAGCTCAGGGGCCCCCTCTCCCACACCTATACGACAATGTGCTGAGAAAAATCCACATATCCTGGGTTTGGTTCGTAGCCTCACGGTCCAATGTTTCCCTAGGACGAATCGGAACTTTTGGATATTCAGTCATCAAAAGTAATCAAAGTATGCCATAATCAAATCAATTCCGCCCGCAATACCTTCCTGTACTAGTGAGGAATTACGTCTGATTCAGAACATCAAAAATGTGCCACCGTTCATGCCCCGATATAGTTTTTCGGCACCAAATAATGTCAAAACATAGAAGTCTACTTAAGCAGCACACAAGGGAGAGTGAAATGCCAACCTCGGGTTCTCACTCAAGGATCGTCGGGTTCAAAGCTCTTCCCGTTCAGCCTCATCAAATCGATCAAACAATGACCACCCTGAGGACCACCCAGTAAGCATGATAGTACCCGAACTATATATTCAATGCACATCTGTTCGTCAGCATTAGCAACAATTTTGGCAGCAGTTTATGGCTCAAATTACCCACAGGCCACGTAAACCACATTGCTATCGGCGGGCTGTCTCCTCTGGAGGATATAGGCAATTACCAAATCTCCGCTGCTCCGATACCTCATGGGGGCGCTCTCAGTAAGGCGCAGGATGTCCTTATCTCCAATATTGGGTCAAGTACCTTTGAATTCGCGGCGAAGGGCAAATTAGCCCCATTCAATCTCTTCCCCGAAGGTGGACCGTTTGTCTTGGGGGATTACGTATATAACATAACGCACGGACTGTCGGATGCTCCGCTACCAGACGCAGTAGGACCCGCCACGTCGGAGGACCCAGCCTAAGCAATCGTCCCTGATTACCATTTTTGTAGCAGTCTTTGTGGTCATGATAGAAACGCACGGAAATATTAAATTTTCAATTCCCTGGCACAATTTCGAGGCTGAACGACAACTAGATAAGTTGTCTGAAAAAAGAGACTTGTGGCATGAATGAGATGGGGAAGGTTTCCATGTTTAGAATATGTCAGTCAGAAGCGAGGGGCACGACAAAACGGACTGGGAAAATAACCGCCGTGCGCCTAGCTTCGTCCTTCTTGGCGCAAAGGTAGACGCGGGAGGAGGTAGGGGGGCTAGTTGTCTTCGTTTGCACGCGCGGCTGGTCCTCTGTGTGCAATGTTCTTGGTGGACGGGGAATTGGGGAGAGCAGTTTAGGTGGGCCTCTGCAGATTGAAAGAGAACGCATCTGAGCGCTACACTGGTGGAGGTGCGCGTAAATGAAGCTGGCAAGGTTGCGCGAGGCGTATTATGTGTTCGCGTGCCCTGGGCATCGGCGTTTGTACTGGTTGTTCTAGGCATGGGAAATCGTAGACTGGCCCAGGGAACCAGCTACGTGGTAATAGCTACAAGTCAACCATAATTTAGTCAGGAGCCGAAAAAGATGTGAGTCAACAAGTCCAAATAAATGCATTCATCTCCTCCCGTGTTCGTCTCAGGACTAGGGCGCGATTTGAGAACAATCCAGACGAAGGAGACTCAGGCGAGGCGGAAAAAGGCTAGGGCGTGCAAGATTGTCACGACTGCGATAGCTAACTGCCCTGCTATCTTGACAGTCCGTGTATAGGGTTCTCAACTTCGGATAGGGTACAGTTGTATAGGACCAGATAACCTTGGCATATACGCTTTAGGGCCTAAAAGTGATTGATGAAAACGAATAGCTTGCGTTGTACAGAGCTACAGACTGAAGAAATGCCGAGTGTCGTACCGTCGAACGACTTTCGAAAGTTGCAGTCTATCCATCTGCTCGTGAAAATCACAAAAAGCAGCACGACCAATTTGAAGAAAGACAAGTCGGAGCGCAGCAGGGCTGAATACCGGTGAGCGATGCTATCCGCATATCGGGGTTCTTTACCCTAGAACTGACTGTATGTAGGGGTATACTGTACATCAAGATCACGCGATTGATCAGCAAGAATGATTTCCAATGCGCAAATTAATCAGTGGATCGCCCTGCCTCGGAGCATTCCAATATTTCATGAACGAACAAACGCTTGGCGGTAAACAAGGAGACGAAATCGACGGCATCCGTAGTGCCAGAGCTGTTTTTTTTTCCCGTATTGAAATTCTGCGCCTTTGCCGTTCAATGATTGTTCATCACGACCGCGATAACCAACGGCCCTGCTATCCTAACGTTCCGTGTAGGATTCTTGACTTCGGGGCATAGTTGGAATAGTTAAATCCAATATAGGGCCAGATTGCCTTGGCACAGGCGCTTTAGGGCCCAAAAGTGATTGTGCGGGATGAGCAGGATATGAAATTTGGTAAGGGCATGGGAAGGGCACCTGGCATGGATGGCATGGTGGATGGGGCAGCGATACGGTTCATGTGTGACAAATATGCGTTTATTCAGTCGCTCCTGACAGGCACACCGAGTTCTGGATAGAAAATACATTACATCGTGGAAAGCAGGCTTCGGGATCTTGGCCTAAATCTCGATAAGCAGAAGAAGCGAATACAAGATGATCGCTTACCGCGTTGTATCTGCCAGGTCCGCAATCATAAGGTTGGCTTTCTGCCCTCCGAATACTTCCAGCACGACTTCTCGTATTGCGTATGGCCGGTACGAATAGCCCGGACTCGATAATACCCTGGATGAACAATCTCTTCGTTTCCAGTACTGTGGGGCACAATAACGTCGCAGATGCACAAATTCTGGTTTTCCGGGTGATTAAGTAAGAGACGTTCTTAGTTTCCGGTGCGTGGGACGGCGTAGGTCGCATCGCATTAGGCGTATCTGAGCGAAAATAATGTAACCCAAGGGGAAACTGCGAAACATGGGAAACCAACTTGCTGTAGCATGTTCCTCCCGTGCATGGTATGTTTGAGCTTTTATTTATCCCGCATTCGTTCTACGACGCGTTTTTGCGAGTCGTGAATCGATATGTTGGTCCTTTCGCCGCTATCAACACCCACCGGTGAGTGAGGAATAGAAACGTGCCAAAATGACACCCACCACAAACAATCAACGCGCGTCGATCGTGTGATTGAACGAGCAAGGAGAAACTGAGCAAATAAATGCTATTATCCGCTGCGTGAAGCTCGGTCGTACTGTCGAGGGAGCGTGTCAGGTTATGAATGACCAGCTTGCTAACTTTCCACCACTATGGCCATGCGAAGGTTAGGTAGCGAGCAATCCCTTCTATCATTCAAGAACGTAGGAGATAGTTTATTGAGACTTACCAAATGGTCGTTGTCTCCTCATCACGGCATCCCTGGGGCTAGACGCTATAGGGCCTCTCAATTCTTAGTTCGCGAGTTCACGAGTTCGAGTTCGCTGTGCAGGGTGTGATTGCCGAGGGCTAAGCGAGTAGGGTTAGTGGGGGTGTGGGAGATTTGGCTTGGCTGGCTGCGACAGGCCAAGTGTGATGTGACAATACATCACGCACGTCGAAATTTTGACGCATGTTATCCTCATGTTAGATAGGTATCCTCGTACAGCAATGATCATACCTTTCTTCCATTCCCCATCATACTTACCTATAATCAAGCATCTAGCTCCCCTCTGTCATTACAGAAACATTTTATCAAGTCATGGATAGCTTTGACTACTTTATGGCATTAGACCCATCATAGTAAGTTATTTATATAAATTCAGAAAAAAGCAAAAAAAAATACTAGGGGTACTGACATTGTTTTAGTGACATGATCTACTCTCTGACCTGTCAGAGTCTTATGTTCCATCCCAGAATTCAGAGGTGAGCAACCATACATTATTTATTGATGTTTTCACATCCTGTATCATCAGACACAGACCACAGACCATCCTATATTATCCCCTCTACCCCAATCACTGCTACAGCTTGTCTATCCAAGAATCAGCCAGTAAGGGTTATATCTTATTTATGTTTCACAGCTTATCCAGAAGATACAGACATTTTACCCTTCTCCACTGCCAGCTGGACCAGTTCCTCTGTGACCCCTGTTAATCTCACTCAGCCAACATCCAAGAAACGTCAGAGAGCCATGTCTCCCACTCTTCTTCCTCCTTCTCCCACTAAGAAGAAGGGCAAAAAGATGAGTTCCATTTCTGGAGTATCTGTGACTGCCCAAAATAAAGTTGGGGTGGACTGGGCTCCAGCTGATGTCACACTACTTCTGGAGGCCCTCCTAGGCACTGAAGATGATGGCTTGTTTGAAAAACTAGAGAAAAATCCCAAGCATGTGTTCAAAAAGGTATGTAAATATCTATCTTTTTTATATTGATGTTTAACTCCCCATGTAGTTTCAGGCTGAGCTATTCCCTGGGCGTACCTGGAATCAATCAAGGGGAAATTTGAGAGGTTGAAGAAGACCTACAAACAAATAACTGAGTTTGATTCCTGGACAGGAAATGGTGGTGGGGATCCTGATATGTCTGAAGAGACTTTTTCCACCAGATATGATAGGGCTCTTCAAGCAGGGAAAGTACTGGGCATGCTGACCTACAGCACATATAAGCAATGGAAGGAGAAAGGGTGGGATAGCATGTTTGCCTGCTTAGGATTCCTTGCCACTTATATGTATATGTCTGCTTTTGTTTATTATCTATCCAGATATTCCCAACACCCTAATGTCACAAGGGAAAGGCCATTTCATTCAGCAACTATCTCAGATGATGACAGTCCACCACCACCATCCAACCCTCCAATTCCACCCTCTGTGACCAAGCCTGTTTCAAGAGCACACCACAAGGCCCATTCATCTCCAGGCATTGGTAATATGGCAGCAGAGTTGCTGTCCAGTAATTCTCAGTTCCTGAAGGCATCTCAAGAAGCTAACAAGGCTCGTCTAGAGATGCTCCAGTCCAAGCAGGAGAGGGAGGAGAGAAAATTAAGATTGAAGGAGGAAAGTGCAAGATTGGAGAGAGAAATGAAGGAGAAAGAAGTGAAGGTAAGGCAGGCACAGGAGGTCCTTGCTAATGATAGTATGCCTGAGGAGCTGAAGAAGAGGGCATCTGACTTCCTCATGCATTACTTCAGCTTTTAACCTGCCTTTTCTTGCTGATGCTCACTATACCATGGCTTGCATTTAATGACACACTCTTTAGCTACTCTACTTTACATCTTTGGAAACAATTCATTTAATAGTTGCTCCCTTAGTGCAAATCCTGCTCTCTTGAGTACAGCATCTGTCTCTCTCTCAGGGACATTGGCTTCAACAAATGCTCTAGGCATGGGGACTTGGCAAGAGTGCCGAAATTTTGACGTGCGTGATGTATTGTCACGTCACACTTGACCTGTCGCAGCTAGCGAAGTCAAATCTCCCACACCCCCACTAACCCTACTCGCTTAGCCCCCTCGGCAATCACACCCTGCACAGCAAACTCGAACTCGTGAACTCGCGAACTAAGAATTGAGAGGCCCTTATGCCACACCCACTCTTGCTGCTCCGTACAATATGTCTGGCATGTTTGAAGGTGCGCATGAAACAAGAAGGCAATAATCTACGTACGGCAAATCGATGACATAAGGAATGTTCGTTATGGTAGGACTTGCCGTTGTGCTCAAGGAAAACGAGCGAGCACCGCCACAGCGCGCAAACGTCTGTGTGTGTGAATCACAGTCAATACTCAGGTCCATCACACTGTCCACACCACCATCACAATGCATCCCTTTGCTCACAAGCGTGCTTTGTCCGACAACTCATATGCTGGCAAAAACGACCCGCACTCGAAGAGAGTAAAGATTACGATGTTCCAAGCTAGGTTAGTGCGGTCAGCTACGGTCTGGCTTTTGGTATTCTGAGCTATTGCAGTGAAACTCCTACTGCTCCAATGCTGGCTGGGTATGTGTGTCCTATAATGTATTTTCTGACTCTCTACAACAATGTTGATCAGCTCTAGGTAGGGGTTCTGTCAGTAGCCATTCTATCATATATGCTGATTGCTTGGTAACAAGTGGATTTCAACATGCTCATGATTTTGTGATGAAGAACCCTACTTTCAATGATGTTCATGGGAACTATGAGGATAACAGAAAATATTATGTATGTATACTTGCAGTTCATTGTAAAATGTTACTGACAATGTCAATAGGATGTGAAGGGTGAGTGTCCACATCATCAGGTATCAATATTCTCAGACATTGCAGTTCAACCTGCACCAGTCACAATTAGCATTGGTGAGTACTTGTAACATCCCCTACAATTTTGACTCCATAATGTTCGTCTAAACAGAACAGTTCAAGAGATGGTTGGAGCCACCTAATCCATCTACTAATCACAATAATGCAACCAAAAAACATTTTGGTGACACTGGATCATGGCTTATAGACCATTCACTATTTATAGATTGGAAGAAGCAGCCAAATTCCTTCATGTGGATTCATGGCATCTGTGAGTAGAAATACATGCAAAATGACAAATGTATTGAGGCTTTCAGCTGGTACAGGAAAATCTGTTCTTTGTAAGCTTATTGTTTTTATTGCAAGGCAGCATTGATTAACATAAAAAGCTCTACTGTTGTCAAACATATTGAATCATTTGCCAAAATGGGACCCCTTGGACTTGCATATTTCTACTGTGATATTGCTGACAATGCAAAGAGGACTGTCAGTGGTCTTCTTTCATCTCTGGTTCTCCAACTCATTGCAAGGAATCCACTCAACCAATCATTCCTGTACAAGACTTATGAAGAGCATATGAAAGGTGTTTCAAAGCCTTCAGATGATGAGCTTCTTGAGGTCATCAGACATATGATTTCTGAATTTAACAACACATATCCTCATTGATGCATTGGATGAATGCATGGACAAAGAGGAAATGCTAGATGTTGTGAAGGTTGTGCACAGATGGAACTTGCTACAATGCAATGTTCATCCATCATATGCTTCATTCTTCTGCAGGGCTGAAAGGATGGACATTAAGTGAAAAGGATGTGATAAGAGGAGTGCTCTTGACAAAGGCAAATGGAATGTATGTAAATTAAGTTGACCAGGGTTGCAACTGCATAACAGTCAATAGGTTTCAACTTGTGGCATGTCAGCTGGAAGAGCTAAAGAAATGCAGCAAGAGTCCTGGAACATTGAAAGAAACACTGAACAGCCTTCCTGAGACATTGGAAAAAATATATGAACAAATGATCAGCAGAATTGCCCGTGTTGACAAAATTAATGCCATGAAACTATTATTGTGCCTTGCATTTGCAGCAGAGCCATTGCACATTGAAGAGCTTGCCATTGTTGTTGGATTTAACATGGAGAAGCAAAGGTTTGAATCTGATTACAAGCTGTCATCTCCAGAAGAAGTTCTCAGGATTTGTTCTGGTTTAGTCATGAAAATGGATGATGACACAATGCAATTGTCTCATGCATCTATCAAAGAATATATCATGACAAATTCACATAGAATGCAATCCATTGGCATTTCAGAACATTACATTGGTGGAAATTTTATTGGACCATGCTGCCTAACATATGTGCTTCAATCAGGGAGCCACCCTCAGCCTCATAGAAGATCTGAAAGATATAGACAGACATTACTTCATTACTCTGCAAGATTTTGGTCAAAGCACATACTTGCCTCTGATCTTGAAGAAGCTGTCATGGGGCAGATTCAGATGTTATTTCAACCTGATAATCTCAAAAAATGGGTTTCTATATGGAACAAGGATTCTCTATCACAAATGGAAATTTCATGTCCATTACAGACAGTGTGCAGGATTACAGGGCTTAGTTAAAACTGGTACATGGCTGATGTCAAATCATGTCACATATGATGATATGAGAAATGCCTTATGTGCAGCATCATACAATGGGCACACAGCTTGTTCTCAAAAGAGATTTGACATTAATGCTGTTAGGAGAAGAGATCCACCTTTGTAGTATATAAACTGAGCAAGTAGCACCCAGAGTCCTCAGTCGAGTTCTCTTGGGTTTCTTACCTACTCTCATCTCCTCCACTCCTAAGTCTATTGTTGGGGCCCTAAGCCATCACGGCAAGGGTAGTCCTGATACACATCACTATACATACATGTATTCTACATTGATAACTTGGCCATTCTCACTTGGTCCCACCATGACCCTTCTTGGTAGCTATGGAGAGCAAATCATTGTCGGCTCATACATGTGCCCCTTTTTTAAGCATCAGCACAACAATGCCTTTGTGGCCATGCTGTACTGCAGCCTGGAGAGTATTTACATAACAGTCCCTCTGTGGATTTACATCTGTTCCTTTCTCAAGTAATAGCTTAACAATGTCTTTGTGACCTCTTTCTGATGCAACCCAGAGAGCATTGTCATCATAAAATTCCCCATGTGGATTCACATATGCTCCTTTCTCAAGTAATAGCTCAACAATGTCTTTGTGGCCTCTTTCTGATGCAGCCCAGAGAGCATTGCCACAAAATAACCCCTGTGGATTCATCTTTGCTCCTTTCTCAAGCAATAGCTCAACAATGTCTTTGTGGCCTCTTTTTGATGCAGCACAGAGAGCATTGTTAAAATGTCCAACTTGTACATTCACATCTGCTCCTTTCTCAAGTAATAGCTCAACAATGTCTCTGTGGCCATTGAATGATGCAGCACAGAGAGCATTGTCAAAACATCCAACCTGTGGATTTACATCTGTTCCTCTTCCAAGCAGCAGCTCAACAATGTCCTCAGGACTCCAAAAAGATGCAACTGAAAGAGCATTGAATTTGGGGACAATAGGAAGACTCCTAACAGCATTAATGTCAAATCTCTTTTTAGAACAAGCTGTGTGCCCATTGTATGA
>JAEBUS010000015.1:402721-479372 GCA_023014475.1 Amanita pallidorosea | reverse complement strand
TATGACTGCATGCTTTGGACATATCCACTTCTGTTGGCCCTAATGGCCTCAATGAATCAACAATCTGATGTTCAGTCCTGCTGGTGACAAGAAGGTGGCATTGTGTCAGGTTCCATCCATGCACAGCCTTGACAAATCTAGCATTTCTTCCATGTTTATGCATTCATCCAATGCATCAATGAGGATGTATGTGTTGTTAAATCCAGATATCATTTGTCTGATGACCTTCAGCAGCTCATCATCTGAAGGCTTTGAAAGACCACTCATGTGATCATCATAAGTCTTGTTACAGGACAGACTGGTTGTGTGGACCCTTGCAAAAGATGGAGACCAAAGATGAAGAAGACCAGTCACAGTCCTCTTTGCATTGTCAGCAATATCACAGTAGAAATATGCAAGTCCAAGGTAACCCATTTGGGGAAATGATTCAATATGTTGACAACAGTAGAGCTTTTTATGTTAATTAATGCTGCCTTGCAATAAACAATAGCTTACAAAAGAACAGATTTTTCCTGTACCAGCTGAAAGCCTCAATACATTTGTAGATTTGCATGTATTTCTACTCACAGATGCCATGAATCCACATGAAGGAATTTGGCTGCTTCTTCCATTCTATAAATGATGAATGGGTCTATAAGCCATGATCCAGTGTCACCATAATGCTTTTTGGTAGCATTATTGTGATTAGTAGATGGGTTAGGTGGCTCCAACCATTTCTTGAACTTTCTGTTAGGAACATTATGGAATCAAATTGTAGGTATTTTACAAGTACTGACCAATGCTACTTGTGGCTGGTGCAGGTTGAACTGCAATTTTTTGAGAACACTGTTATCTGATGATGTGGACACTCACCTTCACATCCTAATGACATTGTCAGTAACAATTTATAACAAACTGCAGGTACATACATAGTATTTCCTGTTATCCTCAACATAGTTGCCATGAACCTCATTAAATTCAGGGTTATTCATCACAAAATCATGAGCATGTTGAAATCCACTTGTTACAGTAATCAGCATATATGATGGAATGGCTACTGACAGAACCCCTACCTAGAGCTAATTAATATTGCTGTAGCAGAGTCAGGAAATGAATTATAGGAAACACATACCCAGCCAGCATAGGAACAGTTCCACTACGATGGCTAAGAATAACAGAAGCCAGACCATAGCTGACTACACTAACCTGGCTTGGAACATAGTGGACTTAACTTTCTTTGGGTGCGGGTCGTTTTCGCCAGCATATGAGTCATCCAACAAAGCACGCTTGCGAGCAAGTTTAAACGGAGGCATCGTGATGGTGGAGTGGACAAAAGACGAGCGTGATGGGAACTCTGATTCACACGCACGGACGTTTCCGCGCTGTGGCGGTGTTCGCTGGTTTTCCTTGCAACGGAAAGTCCCACCAACGAAGTAACGAAACCTCCCCATATCATCGATTCCCCGTGCGTACATTATTGGCTTCTCGTTTCATGTCACTCACAGCACCTTCCAGCAAGCCAGATATATCATGCGGAGCAGCGGAAGTGGCTGTGGCATAGTAGCAGGAGGGAACCCGATGAACTATCTCCTATCATTGCTCGCTACAACATTCGCATGGTCATAGGTGTGGACAGTTAGCAAGCTGTTCGTGCATGGCCATCTACTTATTTCCTATTGACCGCATGACCGTCAACCAGTGAAGAGACAAGCAGATCTTACTCGTTCGTAGAACAACTCATCCCATTGCAGCGTCGATAACCTTAAGCATCCCATTTGCTATTTGCTACGATTACTGCTAAAATACACTAGGACTACCCACACGCTCTATGCCTGTGTTGAGAACAACGAACGGCCAACCATGTCAGAAACGTAACTTGTGTTGGTCATAAACAACACAAGCTTGGATGAACGATTAGGATACGTATCGAGTTAATAATAGGGATTGTCTGTTGGTGCTGGCGCTGGTAGTTCGAACACACCAGGACCAGAGCGGTGAGGATTGATATGGGGAACAGCTGGTATGGATAACTTGTCGATGCAACATCCCGACGTCTGATTCATCATTAGTGCTCGTGCTGTCCGATACATACCATGCACCTGCCTTCGTCGATTTGACCGTGTGGGGAGGCGGAGGGCTTCCTCATCTTTCAAGTCGGTCTCTTCATCATCACCATCTTCGAGCCGACACCTGTCGATTATGTGAAGGAGGCATGTGGCGGAGACCTTCTGTATCGAGCCCGCGCTCGGTGCATATTATCGATTCGCCGTTGCCACGCCACACACTTCAACTATGCCAGATATCAATGATGCGGAAGTGGCTGTGGCATAGCGTCTAGCGCGAGGAGTGAATGATGAAGTTCAAGTCAGATCAAGCTGGTCGTGCATGGACAGATGCCGCAGATCTCAATTTTTCGTACTAGACAAACAGCATTCCGTTTGCTACTCGTTACGACGATCATTCATCTGTGCCTTTGTCGAGAACAACAAACGGCCAACCACTGTATTACCATCAGAACCTGATCCACGTAACTTGTGCCGTCCGATACATCCCATGTATCTGCTGTCGTCTATTTGACCTGATGGGAAGTGGAGAGTGTCCTTCCTCGTCCTTTGATTCTTTCATCATCTTCGCGGCAGCACCTATCCATCACAGGAAGGAGGCATTTGCTGAGACCGCGCTATAGAGGACGAGTCTCCTCCTGCGAGCTGGCGTGCCATAGTGTAGTGTACTTATGTGTCGACCTCGCGCTCGCTCTGGGGTGTTGTTGTGGGGAAAATATTCCTGCTCCTACCCCTTGCCCGTTGCCCACATCTGCTGGTCGTACGGCGAATGTGGTGGGTGCGGGTGCGGGAGTGCAGAATCAATATCGTGAATATGCGGATTGTTTGTAGCATAAAGATGATGACCTCGTCATTATCAACTTGGCCGCATGTAACCTCGACCGTGATAGTGATAGGATCTGTTTGCGTTTAGTATTATCATAAGTTGCCACTACACGCACGTACAACTCGCGTGACTTGCAAAGGGCCAAAGCCGTTGTGACAGCGATCGGCCTCACACTCTGACACGCTCTCTTGACAGTACATCGAGCTTCACGCAACGGACAATAGCATTTCTTTGCCCAGTACATCCCTGCTCGGTCAACCACACCAACACGAGCGTCGACGCGCGTCGAAAGTTTCAGCCCGGGCTTTGGGGTGGGTATTATTGTGGCGCGTTTCTGTTCCTCACTCACCATTGCGAAGCGGAGGGCATTTGATGGCGGAGGCCCTGCGTACAATGCAATCCTTCGCCAGATATTTGTTCCGAAAATCTCGAAAATTACGCCCCTCTTGCCGTCGAGCAATAGATCGCCCAGCCATTCATAGACTTTTCGACCAACATATCGATTAACGACTCGCGTTAAAACGCGTCATAGAACCAATGTGGGATAAAGTCAAACATATCGTGCTCGGGAGGAACGTGCTACAGCAGGTTGGTTTCTCACTATTCGCGTTTTTCGCTCAGATGTGGGTACAGACGGTCAAATATGATGCTACTGACGCCGTCTTATACGCTGGAACTATGAATTTGTCTTCCTTCGTCACCGGGAAACACAGACTTTGTACACCTGCGACATTATTCAGCCCGTAGTACTGCAAGCCGGTCGTCCAGGATATTATCAAGTTGACATTAGGCATACATAGCGGCGCGAGAAGTCGCTCAAGGCAGGTGGAGGCATTCGGAGGGCAAAAAGACATACCTCCCGACGCATGGATGAGACCTTATGATTGCGAGCCTGGCAGATACAACCCGGTAAGACTTGATCGCGCATTCGTCTTTCTGCTTATCGGGATTCAGGCCATGTAATCTTTTATATCCAGAACTCTCTGTCTGGGGCTGTCACGACAGGCACACATAAACCATATTGCCATTCATGTTGTCCAATTGGCCCAACCGAATTTGTTGGAACTATGACCGCGTAAGGGCATACTTTTACATCCGATCTTTTCAGAGGACGAGACCTAATATTGTACCAAATTCTTTGTTGCTGTAGGACGATTATGGAGAAAGAGTCGATTCTGTCACTCACCGATCGCCAACGTAATGATTGACAATGTATGCTACGAGGCAACGAAATTTGATGAAACACATATCTCTCGCCAATTCAAATCACCGCCCTCCCCAGCAATCCACTGTCCCAAGCCATTTTCTCATGCATTTATAGAGGAACATTCAGTTAATCACGAGATGCGTTCATGGCTCGACACAACGGTAATATCAATGGACGTCACTCTCGTAGTATGCGTAACAACTAGTTCAACTCCGGGCGCACGACCGTTACCGCAAGTTTTCTTCCTAGCTTTACCTCATAATCAAATTCAAATTTCTTTTGGAGCAGACATGGCCAATGAGTCATGACCTCGCGACATTTCTCCACAACTGCACGATTACAACTTGGACGGTGCAGGTTCACCGACCACTCCGGAATGGGCCTTGCCACCGTGAACGCCCTGAGCGCCGAGAGGCTCGCCTCAAGTTCAAGGTGGTCTCCCCAGCCCATGTGGAGATTCGTGTCGAGCAAGACAGCGAGTTTTTCAAAGACACCAATTTTTAGTGGCATGTTTTTGAACCAATTATGCTCAGTCCGGCGAACCAAGAGAGCAGGCCGCACCAGCTCAAGACGGCGATATTTTGCAGCTCGGCGTTGACTACCAGGCGGCGCACCGTACGTTTTTTTTAAAAAATTCCGCTGTTCTACTGATCAAAACCATTCAGCACCGCGTTGAAGAACCTCAAGAACCTTGCGGCTGTTGTTAGCCCGAATATACAAGTCGCTCACGAATGGAAAGGCTACCAAGTCTTTGAAATCACAGATATCAGATTGCTACATTTGTAAGCTTCTGTTTCAAACGTATCACAATACCCAATCCCAATCCTCACAAGGTCTTTTCTCTGTCACGATCCGCCAGGCTCTCTTCATCGCTCCTCGTTCCCACACCTTCCACTTCAAATGCATCCGGCCCCTAATCGAAGCGCGTTCTCTTGCCCGCTCTGCAGGACTTACGCAGCGGATCTGGAGGGAGACGTTGAAGTGGACAATGCAGAGCTCGAGGCCGACGCAGAAGCCGCAAGGACACGTAAAAAGGCGGTAGATGGAGCGGGAGAAGGGGAGTAAAGGTTAGCGAAAAGAGGGAGGCTGAAGAGGGCATTCCTGCGCCTGAAGGCGAGGAAACGCATCCAAAGAAGCGGGGAAGAAAAGGTCCGCGTGGACCGAGGATGAAGGAAACAGCGGTGGTATACAAAGAAGGTCAGCTTGAGCGTCGTGGTTAAATAAGGACCAACCAGTTCATTAAGCGCGTTGGCCAACAGGTACAATTGAACGAGGCCACATCTACTTTTTTATATCGTGCAGATTGAAGAAGTGAATCGCTTGAAGACGTCAGACATTTGCATATGTTGCTTGTCACAAGGCCTCAAGAATGGCTTGCGTCTGCTGAGACGGTGGTGTTTATCGCGCAAGTAGGGACAGTTGAAAAGACTGAGGGAGCCGAGGGAAATGAGCGTTCGACGTTGCACCTACCCCTGAGTCTCTGGATACTACCAAAAACCGCCACAGGGAATACTAGGTGAGAAGACGTCCGAGACAGCTCGAATATTGCTTCCTCGTTAGTATTATCAGTACGTTGGACCGTTGGGATTGAATTGTGGTCTAACTTCTTGGGACGAAGATGGAAGAGACGACCCATATGCGGGAGATGATTCGGAGGACAAGCAAGATCTAGGCTCCTCCCGGCATGGCAGCCGTCCGCACTAACAACGCATGACTTCGGGCGTCAAATCGTCGGCGCTTCATTATCGACTAAGGCTATAACGTGTCTTGTAGGCGTTCAAATAGATTCAATACCTTGGGACTTCGCTTCGAACGAGGATGACGCTGAGCCCTCTGGACATTGCTGGCCGCCGGTCGATGCGCAACGCAGATTCCGAGCACCATTATTCAGGGCCGACCGAAGCCACGGCCGCTGATAGGGAACGGAGGAAGAAGAGTGACTGTTTGCCCCTGGCGTCGAGTGAGAGGCCTGCACGTTTGAGGTCGGGATCCAGTTCGGGGCTGCCGTTGGCGTGGCCTTCCACGGTCGAAGCTGCGATGAGGAATATGAAGGGACAGAGAGGTCAAGTGCGAGTCATGCGCGGAGAACTGTCTCTTGCCCGACGCTGAAGAAGCGTTGTTGGCGCAAAAGCTGTGGATGTCGCCTCCGTCGACGATGTAGGTCTCTCTGACTGGTCAACCAGTCGATTCCCACCACCAAATCCCGGACGTCCCCTACGCCCATCCGTCTCCAATACAACTTGACCAAACCCAGGCACTGCGATATCTTTTGCCATTCCTCAGCCTGGTCCCACCACCAACTTCGTACCATTCACCGGCGGCCTTCGCCAGCATGCTCAGGCGGAAACCGAATCCAACACCAGCCGCCAACACAGCTCATGGCCCATGACCCACAGCCAGCCACCCGCTATAAGCCCCGTGCTACTGACATCCATCACACCCTACACGCCCCAGCTTGCCATCCATGCCAGGTCCCTTCCCATGCCCTTACCCTCAATAGCCACCAGCCACCAGCCACCAGCCACCTTCAACACGTTTTGTATCCTGCTCTTCCCGCACCTCAACTCACGCCGCTCGTTGAGGTTCGACGTCATTACGTCCGACCTGCGCAAAACAGACAGGCTGGCGCTCCGCATCGGTCAGTTCACCGACCGCTCCGGAATGGGCCTTGCCGCCGTGAACGCCCTGGGCACCAACACCTCCAAGTCCAAGGTGGTCTCCCGGGCCCTTGCGGAGATTTGGGTCGAGCACGGCGGCGAGTTTTTCATCAAAGACACCAAGCCGTCCAGTGGCACGTTTTTGAGCCATAGTCCAGCGAACCAAGAAAGCAGGCCGCATCGGCTCAAAGATGGCCATATTTTGCAGCTCGGCGTCGATTATCAGGCGGGCGCTGAGGATATTTACAAGAGCGTGAAGATTAGAGTCGAAGTTGGCCGAGAATGGCAGGCCGGTGCTACTTTCAAGTGTTGTTCTACTGATCAAACCCATTCAGCACCGCGGCCTTGAACCTTGCAGCTGTCGTTAGCCCGAATATGCAAGCCGCTCAGCTGGCCGTCACGAATGGAAAGGCTACCAAGCCTTCGAAACTATAGATGCCAGATTGCTGCATTTGTAAGTGTCATTGTCCACATATCACAATACCCAATCCTTATCCTCATAAGGTCTCTTCTCTGTCACGATCCGCCAGGCTCTCTTCATCGCGCCCTGTTCCCACACCTTCCATTTCAAATGCATCCGACCCCTTATCGAAGCCCATCGCCCCGCGTTCTCTTGCCCGCTGTGCAGAACTTACGCAGACCTGGAAGAAGACGTCGAAGTCGACAGCGCCGAACTCGAGGCCGACGCACAGGTGGGCGCGGATGCAGATATAGAAATCGACGAAACCTCTTCCGGCGCCCAGCACAACAACAAGGAATCGGGCACCAACACCGCTCGTACCTCTCTTCAGCGCGAAGACGCAGAGATGAGCAACGGATCTGGCGTTCCCCATGTCCCTCCGAGTCTGTCCCTCCCGGCCGTTCCCGCCGCACCCGTTGCTATCAGCATCATAGCCGCACCCGTTGGCCGGCTCCACCCCATCAGCGAGAGCGAGCGCCACCCATTCAGGGACAGAGAGAAAGAGAGAGAAAGAGAAGCAGGGGGCGAAATGGAAGTGGAGCGCAACTCGGTTCCGAGCCTGTCTTCGTTTTTGGCTGCCCGTCGTGCTCGAGGAGGCACAGGAGGACGCGCGCGGCATGCTTCGCCCGAGTTGTGTACGGAGGAAGAAGGGGAAGGGTTGCCTGGTATGGTGACGGGAGTTGGGGAAGCTGGCAAGGTCAGATGGGTGACACAGTGAGCTTCTTAAGCCAATCTAAAATGTCTTTCAATCAAATGTTGCATCATATTCATCATGGCTAACAAACACATATCACTATACCTACATGTATTCTACATTGATAACTTGGTCATTCTTACTTGGTTCTGCCATGACCTTTCTTGGTAGCTATTTGGAGAGTAAATCATTCTTGCTCATTACTGCCCCATTGTTAAGCAGCAGCTCAACAATGCCTTTGTGGCCATTTTGTAATGCAGCCTGGAGAGCATTGCTATACTCTCCTCCTTGTGCATTCACATCTGCTCCCCTTTCAAGTAATATCTCAACAATGTTTTTGCAGCCATTGTGTGATGCAGCCTGGAGAGCATTCCCATACTTTCCTCCCTGTGCATTCACATCTGCTCTGCTTTCAAGAAGCAGCTCAACAATGCCTTTGTGGCCTTTATATGATGATGAAGCAGCATGGAGAGCAGTGCCATACTCTCCTCCCTGTGCATTTACATCTGCTCCTCTCTCAAGAAGCAGCTCAACAATGTCTTTGTGGCCTTGGTATGATGCAGCTTGGAGAGCATTGCCATAATATCCTCCCTGTGCAACCACATCTGCTCCTCTTTCATGCAGGAGCTCAACAATGTCTTTGGAGCCATTCCATGATGCAGCCTGGAGAGCATTGCCAAACATTCCTCCCTGTGCATTCACATTTGCTCCTGTTCCAAGCAGCAGCTCAACAATGTCTTTGTGACCATTTTGTGATGCAGCCTGGAGAGCATTGCCATACCTTCCTCCCTGTGCATTCACATATGCTCCTCTTTCAAGCAGCAGCTTAACAATGCCTTTGTGGCTATTTTGTGATGCAGCCTGAAGAGCATTGCCACATGGTCCTCCTTGTGCATTCACATCTGCTCCTCTTTCAAGCAGCAGCTTAACAATGCCTTTGTGGCTACTTTGTGATCCAGCCTGGAGAGCATTACCATACTTTCCTCCCTGTGCATTCACATCTGCTCCTGTTTCAAGCAGCAGCTCAACAATGTCTTGTTGACCATTTTTTTGAAGCAGCTTGGAGAGCATTGCCAAAATATCCCCCTGTGCATTAAACATCTGCTCCTCTTTCAAGGAGCAGCTGAATGATGTTCTTTGTGGCCACGAGCTGATGCAGCCTGGAGAGCATAATTCACATCTGCTCCTCTTTCAAGAAATAGCTCAACAATGTCTTTGTAGCCTTTGGCTAATGCAGCCTTTAAAGCATTGCCATACTCTCCTCCCTGTGCACTCACATTTGCTCCTCTTTCAAGAAGCAGCTCAACAATGTCTTTGTGGTGCTTCCCTGATGCAGCTTGGAGAGCATTGCCATACTTTCCTCCTTGTGCATTCACATCTGCTCCTCTTTCAAGCAAGAGCTGAACAATGTCTTTGGAGCCATAATCTGATGCACCTGGAGAGCATTACCAAAGAATCCTCCCTGTGCATTCACATTTGCTCCTCTTTTGAGTAATAGCTCAACAATGTCTTTGCGGCCTTCACATGATGTGGCTTGGAGAGCATTGCCATACCATCCTCCCTGTGCATTCACATCTGCTCCTCTTTCAAGCAAGAGCTGAACAATGTCTTTGGGGCCATTATGTGATGCAGCTTGGAGAGCATTACCAAAGAATCCTCCCTGAGCATTCACATTTGCTCCTCTTTTGAGTAATAGCTCAACAATATCAATATCTTTATTTTTTGATGCAGCTTGGAGAGCATTACCCATGAATCCCCCCTGTGCATTCACATTTGCTCCTCTTTTGAGTAATAGCTCAACAATGTCTTTGTGGCCTGTGTGTGATGCAGCTTGAGGAGCATTGCCATACAATCCTCCCTGGGCATTCACATCTGCTCTTCTTTCAAGCAAGAGCTCAACAATGTTCTTGGAGCCATTCCACGATGCAGCCTGGAGAGCATTGCCACACTTTCCTCCCTGTGTATTCACATCTGCTCCTCTTTCAAGTAGAAGTTCAACAATATCTTTGTGGCCATTCCAAGATGCAGCATGGAGAGCATTGTCATATACTTCTCCCTGCACATTCACATCTGCCCCACTTTTAAGCAGGAGCTCAACAATATCTTTTTGTCCATTCTCTGATGCCACCCGGAGAGGATTTCCATAAACTCCTCCCATTCCATTTACATCTGCTCCCCTTTGAAGAAGCAGCTCAACAATGTCCCTGTGACCCTGCTGTGATGCAGCTGAAAGAGCATTGAATTCATGGCCATTAACAACTTTCTCTTTGAGAATGAGGATTACAAAAGCTGTATTGCCATTGTATGATGCTGCATGTAAGGCATCTATCATGTCATCATCTGTGACATGATTTGAGATCAGCCATGTACCAGTTTTGACTAAGCCATGTAATCCTGCACACTGTAATGGACATGAAGCTTTCATTTTTGTTGGAACTTTCCCAACATAATGGTTCCATATAGAAGCCCATCTTCTGAGATTATCAGGTTAACAGCACCTGAATCTGTTGTGTGAGAGCTTCCTCAAGATCAAACACAAGTAATGCTTTGACCAAAATCTTGCAGAGTAATAAAGTAATGATGTTCATGCTTTGAAATGTTCCATGAGTCTGAGGGTCATTCCGGTTTGAAGCAGATATGTTAGGCAGCATGGTCCAATGAATTTCCCCCAATGTAATGTTCCATAATGTCAATGGACTGCATTATATTTGGATTTGTCATGATATATTCTTTGACAGATGCATGAGACAATTGTACTGTGTCATCATCCATTTTCATGATTAAACCAGCACAAATCCTGAGACTTCTTTTGGAGATGATAGCTTGTAATCAGATTCAAAACTTTGCTTCTCCATGTTAAATTCTACAACAAACACCAGATCTTCAATATGTAATGGCTCTTCTGCAAATGCCAGCCACAATAATAAATTTCACAGCATTCATTTGATCAACACCGCAATTCTTGCTGATCATTTGTCATATATTTTTTCCAATGTCTGAGGAAGACACTTCAGTGTTTCTCTCAATGTTCTAGGACTCTTGCTGCATTTTCTTCAGCTCTTCTAGCTGACATGCCACAAGTCGAAAACCTATTGACTGTTACTCACAAGTTGCAACCCTAGTCAACCTAATCACATACATTCCATTTGCCTTTGTCAAGAGCACTTCTCTTATCATATCCTTTTCACTCAATGTCCATCTTTCAGCTGTGTAGAAGAATGAAGCATATGATGGATGAACATTGCAATGTCATGATCATGATCTGCTTTCATTTTGGACATATCCACTTCTGTTGGCCCTAATGGCCTCAATGAATCAACAATCTGATGTTCAATCCTGCTGGTGACAAAGAAGGTGGCATTGTGTCAGGTTCCATCCATGCACAGCCTTGACAAAATCTAGCAATCCTCCCTGTTTATGCATTCATCCAATGCATCAATGAGGATGTATGTGTTGTTAAATCCAGATATCATTTGTCTGATGACCTTCAGCAGCTTATCATCTGAAGGTTTGAAAGACCATTAATATGATCTTATAAGTCTGGGAATTTGATTATGAGGTAAAGCTAGGAAGAAAACTTGCGGTAACGGTCGTGCGCCCGGAGTTGAACTAGTTGTTACGGATACTACGAGAGTGACGTCCATTGATATTACCGTTGTGTCGAGCCATGAACGCATCTCGTGATTAACTGAATGTTCCTCTATAAGTGCATGAGAAAATGGCTTGGGACAGTGGATTGCTGGGGAGGGCGGTGATTTGAATTGGCGAGAGATATGTGTTTCATCCAATTTCGTTGCCTCGTAGCATACATTGTCAATCATTACGTTGGCGATCGGTGAGTGACAAAAGATCGACTCCTTTTCTGCATAATCGTCCTACAGCAACAAAGAATTTGGTACAATATTAGGCATACATTCGTCCTCCTGAAAAGATCGGATGTAAAAGTATGCCCTTACGCGGTCATAGTTCCAACAAATTCGGTTGGGCCAATTGGACAACATGAATGGCAATATGGCTTATGTGTGCCTGTCATGACCAGCCCCAGACAGAGAGTTCTGGATATAAAAGATTACATGGCCTGACTCCCGATAAGCAGAAGAAGCGAATACGCGATCAAGTCTTACCGAGGTTGTATCTGCCAGGCTCGCAATCATAAGGTCTCATCCATGCGTCGGGAGGTATGTCTTTTTGCCCTCCGAATGCCTCCACCTGCCTTGAGCGACTTCTCGCGCCGCTATGTATGCCTAATGTGAACTTGATAATATCCTGGACGACCGGCTTGCAGTACTACGGGCTGAATAATGTCCCAGGTGTACAAAGTCTGTGTTTCCCGGTGACGAAGGAAGACAAATTCATAGTTCCAGCGTATAAGACGGCGTCAGTAGCATCATATTTGACCGTCTGTACCCACATCTGAGCGAAAAACGCGAATAGTGAGAAACCAACCTGCTGTAGCACGTTCCTCCCGAGCACGTATGTTTGACTTTATCCCACATTGGTTCTATGACGCGTTTTAACGCGAGTCGTGAATCGATATGTTGGTCGAAAAGTCTATGAATGGCTGGGCGATCTATTGCTCGACGGCAAGAGGGGCGTAATTTTCGAGATTTTCGGACCAAATATCTGGCGAAGGATTGCATTGTACGCAGGGCCTCCGCCATCAAATGCCCTCCGCTTCGCAATGGTGAGTGAGGAACAGAAACGCGCCACAATAATACCCACCCCAAAGCCCGGGCTGAAACTTTCGACGCGCGTCGACGCTCGTGTTGGTGTGGTTGACCGAGCAGGGATGTACTGGGCAAAGAAATGCTATTGTCCGTTGCGTGAAGATGTACTGTCAAGAGAGCGTGTCAGAGTGTGAGGCCGATCGCTGTCACAACGGCTTTGGCCCTTTGCAAGTCACGCGAGTTGTACTACGTGCGTGTAGTGGCAACTTATGATAATACTAAACGCAAACAGATCCTATCACTATCACGGTCGAGGTTACATGCGGCCAAGTTGATAATGACGAGGTCATCATCTTTATGCTGCAAACAATCCGCATATTCACGATATTGATTCTGCACTCCCGCACCCGCTCCCACCACATTCGCCGTACGACCAGCTGATGTGGGCAACGGGACAGGGGTAGGAGCAGGAATATTTTCCCCACAACAACACCCCAGAGCGAGCGCGAGGTCGACACATAAGTACACTACACTATGGCACGCCAGCTCGCAGGAGGAGACTCGTCCTCTATAGCGCGGTCTCAGCCACATGCCTCCTTCCTGTGATGGATAGGTGCTGCCGCGAAGATGATGAAAGAATCAAAGGACGAGGAAGGACACTCTCTACTTCCCATCAGGTCAAATAGACGACAGCAGATACATGGGATGTATCGGACGGCACAAGTTACGTGGATCAGGTTCTGATGGTAATACAGTGGTTGGCCGTTTGTTGTTCTCGACAAAGGCACAGATGAATGATCGTCGTAACGAGTAGCAAACGGAATGCTGTTTGTCTAGTACGAAAAATTGAGATCTGCGGCATCTGTCCATGCACGACCAGCTTGATCTGACTTGAACTTCATCATTCACTCCTCGCGCTAGACGCTATGCCACAGCCACTTCCGCATCATTGATATCTGGCATAGTTGAAGGTGTTGTGCGTGGCAACGGCGAATCGATAATATGCACCGAGCGCGGGCTCGATACAGAAGGTCTCCGCCACATGCCTCCTTCACATAATCGACAGGTGTCGGCTCGAAGATGGTGATGATGAAGAGACCGACTTGAAAGGATGAGGAAGCCCTCCGCCTCCCCACACGGTCAAATCGACGAAGGCAGGTGCATGGTATGTATCGGACAGCACGAGCACTAATGATGAATCAGACGTCGGGATGTTGCATCGACAAGTTATCCATACCAGCTGTACCCCATATCAATCCTCACCGCTCTGGTCCTGGTGTGTTCGAACTACCAGCGCCAGCACCAACAGACAATCCCTATTATTAACTCGATACGTATCCTAATCGTTCATCCAAGCTTGCGTTGTTTATGACCAACACAAGTTACGTTTCTGACATGGTTGGCCGTTCGTTGTTCTCAACACAGGCATAGATGAATGAACGTGTGGTAGTCCTAGTGTATTTTAGCAGTAATCGTAGCAAATAGCAAATGGGATGCTTAAGGTTATCGACGCTGCAATGGGATGAGTTGTTCTACGAACGAGTAAGATCTGCTTGTCCTCTCACTGGTTGACGGTCATGCGGTCAATAGGAAATAAGTAGATGGCCATGCACGAACAGCTTGCTAACTGTCCACCACTATGACCATGCGAATGTTGTAGCGAGCAATGATAGGAGATAGTTCATCGGGTTCCCTCCTGCTACTATGCCACAGCCACTTCCGCTGCTCCGCATGATATATCTGGCTTGCTGGAAGGTGCTGTGAGTGACATGAAACGAGAAGCCAATAATGTACGCACGGGGAATCGATGATATGGGGAGGTTTCGTTACTTCGTTGGTGGGACTTGCCATTGCAAGGAAAACCAGCGAACACCGCCACAGCGCGCAAACGTCCGTGCGTGTGAATTACAGTCACTACTCAGGAGTTCCCATCACGCTCGTCTTTTGTTCACTCCACCATCACGATGCCTCCGTTTAAACTTGCTCGCAAGCGTGCTTTGTTGGATGACTCATATGCTGGCGAAAACGACCCGCACCCAACGAAAGTTAAGTCCACTATGTTCCAAGCCAGGTTAGTGTAGTCAGCTATGGTCTGGCTTCTGTTATTCTTAGCCATCGTAGTGGAACTGTTCCTATGCTGGCTGGGTATGTGTTCCTATAATCATTTCCTGACTCTGCTACAGCAATATTAATTAGCTCTAGGTAGGGGTTCTGTCAGTAGCCATTCCATCATACATGCTGATTACTGTAACAAGTGGATTTCAACATGCTCATGATTTTGTGATGAATAACCCTGAATTTAATGAGGTTCATGGCAACTATGTTGAGGATAACAGGAAATACTATGTATGTACCTGCAGTTTGTTATAAATTGTTACTGACAATGTCATTAGGATGTGAAGGGTGAGTGTCCACATCATCAGATAACAATGTTCTCAGAAATTGCAGTTCAACCTGCACCAGCCACAAGTAGCATTGGTCAGTACTTGTAACATACCCTACAATTTGATTCCATAATGTTCTTCTAATAGAGAAGTTTAAGAAATGGTTGGACCCACCTAACCCATCTACTAATCACAATAGTGCTACCAAAAAGCATTATGGTGACACTGGGACATGGCTTATAGACCATCCATCATTTCTAGAATGGAAGGAGCAGCCAAATTCCTTCATGTGGATTCATGGCATCTGTGAGTAGAAATACATGCAAATCTACAAATGTATTGAGGCTTTCAGCTGGTACAGGAAAATCTGTTCTTTTGTAAGCCTATTGTTTTCATTGCAAGGCAGCATTAATTAACATAAAAAGCTCTACTGTTGTCAAACATATTGAACCATTTCCCCAAATGGGTTCCCTTGGACTTGCATATTTCTACTGTGATATTGCTGACAATACAAAGAGGACTGTGACTGGTCTTCTTTCATCTTTGGTCCTCCATCTTTTTGCGAGGGGTCCACACAACCAGTCTATCCTGTACCAGACTTATGAAGATCACATGAGTGGTCTTTCAAAGCCTTCAGATGATGAGCTGCTGAAGGTCATTAGACAAATGATATCTGGATTTAACAACACATACATCCTCATTGATGCATTGGATGAATGCATAAACATGGAGGAAATGCTAGATTTTGTCAAGGCTGTGGATGGATGGAACCTGACACAATGCCACCTTCTTGTCACCAGCAGGACTGAACATCAGATTGTTGATTCATTGAGGCCATTAGGGCCAACAGAAGTGGATATGTCCAAAATGCATGCAGATCATAATCATGACATTGAAATGTTCATCCATCATACACTTCATTCTTCTACACAGCTGAAAGAATGGACATGAGTGAAAAGGATATAATAAGAGAGATGCTCTTGACAAAGGCAAATGGAATGTATGTAAGTTCTGTTGACCAAGGTTGCAACTTGTATAATAGTCAATAGTTTCGACTTGTGTCATGTCAGCTGGAAGAGCTAAAGAAATGCAGCAAGAGTACTAGAACATTAAATGAAACACTGAAAAACCTTCCTCAGACATTGGAAGAGATATATGACCAAATGATCAGCAGAATTGCTGTTGTTGATCAAATGAATGCCATGAAATTATTATGGTGGCTTACATTTGCAGAAGAGCCATTGTACATTGAAGAGCTTGCCATAGTTGTTGAATTTGATATGGAGAAGCAAAGGTTTGAATCTGATAACAAACTATCATCTCCAGAAGAAATTCTCAGGATTTGTTCTGGTTTAGTCATGAAAATGGATGATGACACAATGCAATTGTCTCATGCATCTGTCAAGGAGTATATCATGACAAATCCACATAGATTTCAGTCCATTGGTATTATGGAACATTACATTGGTGAAAAATTTATTGGACCATGCTGCCTAACATATCTACTTGAAAGAGCTCAAGGGAATCAACTTCAGCCTGATCAAAAGACATTACTTCATTATTCTGCAATATTTTGGTCGAAGCATATAATTGCATCTGATCTTGAGGAAGCTGTCATGAGACAGATTCAGATGTTATTTCAACCTGATAATCTTGAAAGATGGGCTTATATATGGAACTATGATAATCAGAATTTTTTATCTCTATCACAAATGGAAACTTCATGTCCATTACAGTGTGCAGGATTTCATGGCTTAGTTAAAACTGGTACATGGCTCATGTCAAATCATATCACAGATGATGATATGATAGGTGCCTTATGTGCAGCATCATACAATGGGCACACTGCTTTTGTAATCCTGATTCTCAAAGAGAAGGTTGATGTTAATAATTTTAGTACTGTAAATTACAATGCTCTTTCAGCTGCATCATTGAATGGCCACAAAGATATTATTAGGCTGTTGCTTAAAAGTGGGGCAGATGTGAATGCACAGGGGGGATATTATGGCAATGCTCTCCAGGCTGCATCTCAAAGTAGTCCCAAAGACATTGTTGAGCTGCTTCTTGAAAAAGGAGCAGATGTGACTGCACATGGGGGATATTATGGTAATGCTCTCCAGGCTGCATCAGGGAATGGCTGCAAAGACATTGTTGAACTCCTACTTGAATTGGGAGTAGATGTGAATGCACAGGGGGGTTATTATGGCAATGTTCTCCAAGCTGCATCAGGGAATGGCCACAAAGACATTGTTGAGTTGCTTCTTGGAAGAGGAGCAGATGTGAATGCACAGGGGAGATATTATAGCACAGCTCTCCAGGCTGCATCATGGAATGGCCACAAAGACATTGTTGAGATGCTTCTTGAAAGAGGAGCAGATGTGGATGCACAGGGAGGAGAATATGGCAATGCTCTGCAGGCTGCATCATACAAAGGTCACAAATATATTGCTGAGCTCCTTCTTGAGAGTGGAGCAGATGTGACTGCACAGGGGGGATATTATGGCAATGCTCTCCAGGCTGTATCAGCTAATGGTCACATAGACATTGTTGAACTCCTGCTTGAATTGGGAGCAGATGTAAATACACAGGGGGGATATTTTGGCAATGCTCTCCAAGCTGCATCAGGGAATGGCCACAAAGACATTGTTGAGTTGCTTCTTGAAAGAGGAGCAGATGTGAATGCACAGGGGAGATATTATAGCACAGCTCTCCAGGCTGCATCATGGAATGGCCCCAAAGACATTGTTGAGCTCCTTCTTGAAAGAGGGGCAGTTGTGAATGCACAGGGAGGAGAATATGGCAATGCTCTCCAGGCTGCATCATACAAAGGCCACAAATACATTGTTGTTCTCCTTCTTGAGAGAGGAGCAAATGTGACTGCACAGGGAGGATATTATGGCACTGCTCTCCAGGCTGCATCAGCTAATGGCCACAAAGACATTGTTGAGCTATTACTTAAAAGGGGAGCAGATGTGAATGCACAAGGAGGAGAGTATGGAAATGCTCTGCAAGCTGCATCATGGTATGGCCACAAAGACATTGTTGAGCTGCTTCTTGAAAGAGGAGCAAATGTGATTGCAGTAGGAGGAGAGTATGACAATGCACTCAAGGCTGCATCAGAAAGAGGCCATGAAGACATTGTTGAGCTGCTGCTTAACAATGGGGCAGTTATGAGCAACAATCCTTCACTCTCCACATAGCTACCAAGAAAGATCATGTTGAAGCCAAGCATGAATGATAAAAAAGATATATTTGTTGAATACATGTATGTATAGTGATATCTGTTTGTTAGGCATGACAAATATGATGCAACATTTGATTCCAAGACATTAAAGTTACAAGGTTGCCAGACTAATCAGATGAATCAAGAGGGAAAAGAAAGAAACTCTGCTGAACTATCAATAACTGTCCCAATGAGAAGGCATTATGTTTTGCTCATTGCTCTATCATTTCCCACGCAAATCACATAATTTATAGCTTGTGTAAAAGCCATTAGTAAGTACTACAATATGTACATACGAGCCAAAACATTAAAGTTACTGGTTGCAATGTTATTAGCTGATCTCTCCAAATTGACCAAACATTGGGACAGTTTTTTGAGCTACTGTATCTAGGACAGTGACAATCAAGAGCCTAGAGCTCTTGATGCAGCAAACTACTCTATATACCCCCAACTGTATGTCATCACATGACAACCATGCCCTCACCTCATGCCCATCCCATGGAAGCTTACATAACATTGATCAGATAAGATGAGATAAGAGATAAAAATTACAATGAGATCTTAGTAAGATCAAACTGTAACATTTCCCCCCCTCTAAAGGTTCATGTCCTTGAGAACCTTTGTTGGCCTTGTCTCTTCTTCTGTGCCTCCTTCTTGGTAGACCTCTGATTGGTCTTCCTTCCACTTTCTCCAGTTCCTCTCAAGTTTCTCCAAGTATTCTCAGTCAAACTTGCCATCTTCCAAACCAAATAGCTTTTTGGATTGGGGGTCTGTCAAGTTTTTATACTGTTGGAATGTGTTATGAGGTTCCTCATTACCACCTTTCTGCCACCCTCATTGCACCCTTGTAGCCACCCTCATAACCACCTTCCTGCTGCCCTTCCTCCACCTTATTCACACTGCCCAGATATGATGCCAGTTCCTGATAATCCAGACACTTTTCTCCATGCTTGTGCACTACCTAACAATAGGAATTTCCTAAAAGTGGATTTTCCCACAGTTCAGTCTGCTCACAATGCCTTAGTGCAGCAAATGGTTTGGGTTCGGTTTGGGCAAATTCCAGTTGGTCCAGGTTCAGGTTTGGCCAAAAATAGCCGCAAACCGAACTGAACTGAACTTTGGGAACCCTAGTCCATGCTTATCAAATCATGGGATATTATGAGGCCCAAAAAGTCAATAGTTGGTTTATCAAACCAACACTTCTCCAGTTTTAGTGACAACCACTTTGGTATGTGACAACTTATCAATCAATTTGGATATCAGTGGTAGAGGATATTGGTTTTTGATGCATGAGATATGAAACTGCAGGGATGAAGGGACCCAGATGCATTGGCTTGTTTCAATACTGCTCCAGTAGCCTTACTGGAGGCATCTGTCTGAAGAATAAATGGCCTTGTAGGGTCTAGCATGCACAAAACAGGCATTTTATGTTTTAGTTCATTGAAAGCAGTATGACAATTGGGTGTCCAGTTGAAGGTTAGGCTCTTCTTTGTTAGGTCTGTCAGTGGTTTTGCTATGGCAGCAAAATTGCCAATGAATTGTCAATAGATGTTTCCAAAACTGAGGAAGGATCTAACTTGTTTGACTGTTATAGGTGTTGGCCAATCTCGAATACAGGCAAGTTTGACTGGGTCCATCTGGATATGACCAGGTGTTATGATCATGCCTAAAAATTCCACTTCTTGAATGCAGAATTTGCATTTTTCTAGCTTCAGGAATAGGTCCTTTTCCTGTAGGCACTTCAAGACTTGTTTGTAAGTTCCTGTATCTCTTCCTTTGTCTTTCCACAAATCAGGATATTGTCCATGTAGATAATGAGCCATCCTTCATTTATCATGGTCATTTCATTCAATTTCTGACAGTCCTGCACTGGCCTCAAAGAGACAAAAAAGAAGGGTGATGCCATGGGTGATTTGCTTGAGCAAATACTTCCTCTTTCCAAATTTTCTTTGAGAAACTCCTCAAGCTTTTCCTGCTCCTCTTTACTGAGTGGATATATCTTACAATCCAATGGCTTGGATCCTGGAATGAGTTTGATTGTGTGATCCCAAGGCCTCTGTGGTGGTAACTCATTGAAGGTCTGTTTCTCAAACACTTTCTGGTAAGCTAAATAATGTTTTGGGACTGCTTCATCAAGGGTCATTTTGATGGTACGTTCTGATGCAATTTTTGTTGCTGTGGATTCATAAGCTCTGATCCAATAACATCCACATCTTTGTGCATCACCACTATCAATTGTTCTCCCTCTTCCAGATGCATGCTGCACTCACTCTCCTCATCCTCATCCTCTGTTTCTTTGGGTTCTTTGGGTTCTTTAGAATGCATATCTGGTTGGCATATGCTATCAGGACTACCCTTGCCGTGACGGCTTAGGGCCCCAACAATAGACTTAGAAGTGGAGGAGATGAGAGTAGATAAGAAACCTGAGAGAACTCAACTGAGGACTCTGGGTGCTACTTGCTCAGTATATATACTACAAAGGTGGTCTGTGCACCACTCTAATAATAGTAGCTATGCTGAGTAAGTATGAGTAAAAGATATGACATAATCGGCCCCCGCTTGCTGTGCATTGGTAAGCCTGAGTCATAGTCCATGAGTCATTGGTCCGGTAGTCCATAATCTAATCTAATCTTTATCTAATCTAATCTAATATTAGCGCTGACTAGATAAGATAGACGCCAACCTGACTAAGATGTTTGGCTACAGCTATAGCAAAATACAAGAAAAAGAATAAAAATGTCTTAGAGATTTTGACCATTGAGAACAGGTCATGACATACACCAGACACTGGTTGAAGAGAAGTGAGTTTTTTTGCCAATTCACTTCTGGATTGTGGTACTTTGGCCAATCATGTCCTAAAAACATGTCTGTCTTCCCAGCAAAGGAACTCCAAACTCCCATGTCTCCATGTGAGTCCTATCCTCATTTTTTAGCTGTACCATCTCAGACAGCTTCCCATCTACATTTTCTGAAACCATCCACATTGTATACAGGGATTGGGCGGGCGAGTTTATGTGTGTTGAGATTATTCCTCTTCACAAACTCCCTATTTACACATGAACCTGTACATCCTGAATCCAACAATGCTGTGACTGAAATTTGTTTTCTGGTCATACCATCAGTAACCAGCACCAGTAAGTTCAATTGTCTTTCCAGTGCCTATGACATATTTCTTATGATATTTCAGTTTTGCAAATACCCATCACATTTTCTTCCATCTCTTGGTTCAGATCTCCTGTGTCACCTCTTCCTGTTGTGACTCATGACTCCATGTCTTCAGGGACTCCAGGACTTGGGGTATGGGTTGTTCCCATATCTGTCTCACCATCCATGAGTCTGCCAGGGCTTCAAGCAGATCCTACCACTCAGATAGGTTCACTTCAGATTTTCAATTCCTTAGACTTCATTTCATATTCAATACAATTCAAATCAATTGAATTCTGTATATTATTACATGGGATAAAAATGTTGCTTGTGCTTGTTTGGTTGGAACCTTTGCCATTCAAGCTTCTCAAAAACCCTTCTCTTTTGCCCACTCCATGATCACCTTTGCATCCTTGTCTGTTATATCCTCATTGAGGAAGTCCTTCCATCCCACTTCTCTTATTCTTGCCTTCCCCTTCCAGTTCTTGGGTCCCTTGCACTCCTGACTAATATGTCCTTGCTTGCCACAGTTGCAAGTGATTGTCCTCCTCTTTCTTGTTACAACTATACAACTTTTTATGGATTTTCCATATTTTTATCTATTTTCTCTGGGGCCCTATGGACACATAGGTATACAAGATGGATGGGCGCCAACCCCTATATTGCGGTGCCCAACGATTAGGTCAGCAGTTATGTGTTACGACCTTACAACTTTCTGGCTATTTTTCCATATTTTTATCTATTTTCTCTGGGGCCCTATGGACGCATAGGTATACAGGACTCATAGGTGCCAACCCCTATGTCAAGGCGCCCATCGGGTAGGTCAGCAATTAGTCAGCCAGGGGCTGCATTGATAAGAGACAATAAGGACCGGATGGGGACACGGACATTGTGGGAAGGTGTAGATAGTTGCCATGGTTTCATTGCTGTGCGCGCATAGCCCTAGGGGCATAAGGCTGCTGCGCACAGACCATGGTTGGGGTATATAAGGTGGTGTGTTGTAGGTAGGAGTCTCTAAGACTCTAGATAGTTTGCTCTCACCCAGCTTACTAGTCTATTGTGTCGTAGCTTCGTCTCAATCTATATCTCTTCTCAGGAAGCTTGTGGTTGTGTGGGACTAGTCCTAACATAATCTAGAGTCTTTCTAACCACACCCTTCGTCGTTTGCTACAGCACTGAGCACGTCTTGCTCGTTGTCGCTCACAGCGTCGAAGCGATCCAACAAATCTTTTTTGTCTGACCAACCGCTCGTTACACCACGAGGCTGGTTGCAGCCTCGATCTCGACAGTCAATAACTGGGTCACGACTGACTCAGGGAAAACTCTGTCTACACAAAAGTTCTAAACAAGAGTAGTCGCATGCTGGGTTGTGGACCAGGCAGGGTCGCCCCGGGCAGCTACATTAAGACTTTGGAAAAGCGCAAGGAACACGCGAAAGCAGTCAATTGTGGTGACCTGTATCAAGGCATACAGTCTGAGAATACCAATCACATATCGGATCTAACGATCTGAGCACAAGGACATCTCAGTGAAATGCCAGGCAGCACCGCTTTTGGTCAGTTGGTGGAAATAAATTGAAGAATTGTGCGTGGGTGCGTTATTGACTGTGATGTAGAGTAACTGTATTCGGAAGTACGGTTACAGAAGAAGAGGCAACATCTCCTTACTTAGGATGTCTTTTACCAAATTGGAACACACTCGGGATCTGGGATCCGAAACAATGGAACTTATGTTCAACCACGTTTTGCCAAGGGCAGCTATGTCCTTGATGGAAATTGGAATTGCTTTCAATTTAGAATGGGCGGCGGGGTGCCCTTTGCCCCAACAACAAACCGAGTCGGCCAAGCTGGTCGACTCCTGACAACGTGATGCGCATGTCCGCGCATGGTATTTTTGGCGCAAAGAGCAGCACTGTTTGGAAAAGCTCAGACTGCGCAGAGCAGTGCATGAATGACAAGTGTTCAAGGAAGTGGCATTCCAAGAGCAGGAAGAGGCATGGGAAATCCTCATGCAGGAGAAGCGCAAGGCGCTTCAACAACAAAAATGGTTCCAGCAAATGGAACGAGAACTGGAGGCCAACCACCAAGTGCTTGAGCAGGTGCTTGAGCAGCTTATTGATCAACTGGACATCAGGGAGGCAGTATTCTACTCACCCTCCAACATGCTATTACTTCTCCAAGGGTTCAATGTGTTTACCCTGAAACACGATGGCTTGGTCCTAACAGCAAAGGAACAAAATAAATTGATGCATGCCTCAAATGGCAACATCAAAGTAAAACACTCAGGCCACATGACACGGTATGCTCCATACATGTACGAGTGGAGAAAATCCTGATCCAGCTCATCTCCGGCCACAGAGCCCAACTCTTTGGTCAATCATACAGGGCCAGATAACGATGAAGTCATGCTCCCGGAATGGGAAGACTTCATGGACCTGCACTTAGCCAATTGGGGAATTCGGACCAAACAGGAGTATACGGAACATTGGGTTGAGAACCAGGAGCGAGTCATACTGCCAGGGGTCCCAACAAATGAAGATTGACCAAATTACCATTGGCGAAAACCAGGTTACTGCTACATGTACCTGTTTAAGCCAGAATATTATGACCTATACCACTGGCCGGCCTGGCCAACGGTCACTGAGATCGCTTCATGGAACACTGAGCTCAGAAACCCGTTGATGAGCGGTGTCCCGCTGTGACCGTGTAGCAACCTCATCACGTATATGCGTCATGCTATGCGAGAGTAGTCCTACCGTCATTGGGATTATACACATGCACTGACCCCGACACTAATTATCTGATACCGCGCAGATCCACAGGCCTCACATATCACAAAACGCGCACAAACCCGCAGCGTAAGCCGCACGACAGTTGCAGTATAATCCGCATTCGTCTGCATTACCAGCGAGCGCCATCGCACTTGACAACTACCGGCGCGCACATCCAATTATCCAAAAGCCTGCGCTGACTAACGGACGTTCCGCATCGGGAGTTTACCACTGCACGCGACAATCTGCACTGCCACTTCCATAATAGGCAGGTCCGCCTTCCAAGTACCGCGATCAAGAGCCTCTAGCCGCATCCGTATACGATCGACGGAAAAAGCTATTTAGCCAACAAAATCTTCACGGACTATTGCGTCGATCAACGAGTACAACCGGATGGCTACATCAAGCGTAAAGGGTCGCATTCCGGCAACAGGTTCACAGTCAATAGTGAATACCCTAGCGCTTAGCAATTGGATGCCGGAGGTCGATCAACGGCCGTCGCACACCTATTCGAGACGCCCTTAGGGACAGCGCCAATACGGTCAGGGTTCCACTACGGAGTTGCGCATCGGAGGAAAATACTATGAAAATACTTGTATACTAAGCCACATCGGACGACGCCTTTCAAAAGCACGGATTGGGACAGCAAGGAGCCGCGCGTACACAGGGAAAGTTTCAGAGTTTCAGAGTTCACTCGCATTGGTAGTATAGTAAAATGTATATAAACCATAAAGTCTTGTAGTAGAAATCAGCATATCCCATCCATTCAAGTTTCCTCTTTGCGTTCGCTTCGCCTTTGGCCTCTCTTTCACTTGTGAGTTTTCCTCTCTGTGTTGTTACAGTTGTTGTCGAGCCTGCCTTGCGGAAAGACTTTGGCTGCTCGTCGTTATTATCAACGTCCAACATTTGCTATCCGCCCGCGCTATCTGCCCCCAACGTCGTCTGTCCGCACCACCAGCCTTCGCTTTACCACTTCCGCTTTCCCGCAAAACGGTTATCATCACGTGACCGCTAATATCACTCTACTCTATCAAAGCGACAGGTAGACAGGAGGGAGGTGGTGAGCTAGTGAAGAAGGTCCCGTTAACCCGAGTCAGAAAACACGCTGCGCGGATATGCGATACGTAGCGGAAAATGAGCGGAGCGGAGCGGACGTGCGCGGGGCGGTTCTTTGTAGCGCACGCTGCGGAGCGATGCGCCGGATAGCGGATGTCGGATGGCGGACGAATCACGTGACGAGGCGCAAGGCGATAAGTGGTGGCGGTCGCGGTCGACGTCGAGGGCGGATACTGATAACGGTAGCGGGTCGCGGACACAACGACGAGCAGCACCAGTCTTTCCGCAACGCGGCTCGACGATGGCTGGAACGACGAGGAAGTAGGGCGCAACGCAAGAGAGAAAGGAAAAAGAGAGCGCGGGCGAACGAGACGTGAGCGGATAACTGCGTGGGTATGATATGATATTTCTACTACGAAACAAGAGGGTTTATATACATTTTTCTACCTACTGACGCAAGTGTACTCTGAAATTCTTTTCTCGTGGACGCGCGGCGTTTCCAAATCCGTTAACTTGAAAGGCGCTGGCCGATCCGGTTTAGTGCGCGAGCATTTTCTTTGCAATTTTCGTTCGGCGTGCGACTCCGTAGCAAAACCCTGACCGTATTGGCGTCGTGCCTAAGGGCGGCTAGCGTAATGAAAGCGTCGGCCGATGATCGACCGCCGGTGTATTATCGATAAGCGCTGATGGATTCCCGGGTGTCCGTGAACCTGTTCCCTGAACTCGACCCTTCATGCCCGATATAGCCTTTTTGTTGTATTTCGCTGATCGACGCAACAAGCCGTGAAGATTTCGTTCCGCTGTCTTGGGTGGGCTATTGGCTTTACCCGCCGAGAGTATGCGCATGCGGCTAAACGGATCCCGATCGCGGTGCTCGGAAGGCGGACTTGCCTATTACGGAAGTGGCGGTGCGGAGATGTCGAATGCGGCGGTAAACTCCCGATGCGGCACGTCCGTTAGTCAGCGCGGGCTTTCGGATAATCGGGTGTGTGCGCCGGTAGTCTTCAAGTGCGGACGTTGCTCACTGTAACGCGAAAGGGTACGGGTATGACTGCTACTATTGGGCGGCTTGCGCTGCGGATGCGTGCGGATGTGCGAGCGTATGACCGATGTGCGACTCCGAATGCGTGCGGATGTGCGAGCGCTGCGGACCTCCTAAGATATCAGCCAGATCGTAAGTGACGGGTTCAGCACGTATATAGTCCCGGAGCCGGTAGGACTTCTCTCGCATAGCATGACGCATACGCGTGACGAGGTCACTACACTGTCACAGCGGGACACCGCTCATCATCTCCCCGGGACTTAAAAATCTGACTGCCCTCAGTCAGTCTGCTGGACGAATACGACCGATTGATGGAGTTTGCTGGCATGGCGAGCGTACTTGCGGGCATGTGGGACCTGCGTAATGATGCGAATGGTTAGACTTCGGTCGCGATGCGGTAATCTGCCATGGAGCGGATGCGTGCGGATGTGCGGAGGCAGGCGCGGAGCATTGATCCGGCGTAGCGGACGTTGGACTTAGAGTCTGCTGAGACGTTGATTGTCCATGGGACACGGCGACCTCTCGAGCTTCCGCGTGGGAAGAGACCTTGCTTCCTTTGTAGTTGCGTGGGAATGGACCTGGCTTCCTTTGTCGTTTCTGTTGCTCCCCTTCCTCTCCATCTCTCTCTTTCACTCTCATGTCTTCGTCCCCTACTGACATCAACTTTGACGACGCCATTGCTGCCGCGGAGGCACGTTTGGCACAGGAGGAAGAAGAACGGCGTATGCGAGAAGAGGCCGCGACCAAGCGTCGCGAGGAGGAACGGCAACAAATCGCCGTGTTGAAAGCACGTAAGGCGGAAGCCGAGCGACGAGCGCGTGAAGAGGCGGCGAGGCGTCGAGCAGAACTGGAGGCAGCGGAGCGTCGTGCTAAGGAGGATGAGAAGCGTCGGGCGGAGGAAAGACGTCAGGCGGAAGCGAGGGAAGCAGCGCGGAAAGAGGCGGAAGCGAAGCAAGCGCGACGCGTACTGGAGGAGCGAACCCGGGCGCAACAGGAGTCGAGGCCCAAGCCGCGTCCGAAAGGCAAAACCAAGGCCCGCGGGGCAAGTCCTGTCGATGTCGGCTCCGTCCGTGCCGCGGCGGCTATCGCGGAGAAAGCGGTCTTGGCGAACGATCCGGCCGCGCTTAACGAATTGGTCATGGCGAACGAGATGGAGGCGGCAAGGGCGCGGAAGCAGCGTCAAAAGCGCGTGAGAGTGGAAAGTGCGGGGGCGGAGGCTGGGCTGTCGAAGCGGTCAAAGTCGAGTACACCAAACGAGCTGGCTTGTGATAGGTAAGACTGTCTGCTTACCCTTTTTAGTGGATTTTGATGGAGATTGCAGGTGCGTGTGCCTGAAGATGGCATGCTATCCGCAGGCAAACGCCAAAAGCAAAGCTTGCGTGGGGTGTCGAGACGTGCGGCACTCCTGCAAGATTGATGGTGTCTCAGTGGCTGGGTGGAGCGTGAAGAAAGTGGTGAAGTCGTGGGAAGTGGTCGTCTTGAGCGACGAAGGATCCGAAGAGGTTGAGGAAGCTGCCGTCGCAAGCGACGCAGAGAAGACCAGTGACGCGGGTAAGAACACTCCCGAAGGCATCCGCCTGTTACAGCGGCTCCAAGAAGAGTCCGCCGCAATGCGAGGGTCGTTGGCGGCTATGGCTAGGTCCGCGAACGAGGCGAACATCTTCTTGCGTGAGCAAAACGCGCTGTTGCGACAGCTCTTGGACTTGCAAATGACGCAGGCCAACCTTCAGTACAAGCTGCGGAACATCGCACATGACACCCGCAGCGCAACGTATTCCCTCCTGGATTTCTTCTGTCCACCGCCTGGCGCAGATGGGGCACAAGCCGGACCTTCGGAGGCGACCGCGAGCAGAGACTTGGAGATTGGCCGGGCGCAACGAGTGGTTGGAGGCGGAACTCGTGGGCGCGGACGAGCAGGGAGCGGAGGCGAGTGCGGAAGCTGTTGGAGCGGAAGAGAAGGGCGCGGCGGACGAGGAGATCGCGGGCGATACGGTCATGAGCTCGCCAGCTTCGCCTTCCCTGTAACTTTGTTTTATCGTAGGTCGTGGATATTGTCTGTTGTAGTAAAAATGCAGTAGTTTCGTGCGCGCGTCCTTGGGATCTCGGTAAGTAAACTTGGTAAGTAAAGGGACGGAAATATGCGTAAGCGGAACAGATCATATGACAAGCGGAATGAGCAAATTTTTAAATTTTGAGCGGAATGGAACTGAATCAGCGGCCTCTAACTACAAAAGCGGAACCAAATTAGCGCATGAAGGACAGAAACAGCGGAAGTGCTCAATTATCTCCGGACTCGTCCATCTTGGAGTCCGAGTCTGATTGGTAAAAGCCGAGTTCTTCTTCTTCTTCTGTGGCTTCCTCCGGTTGGTCGTCATCCCCTTGCGAGTACGAGCTAGCCATCTCCCGCATGCGCTCCTCCGATGCGTCTAATATCTCGTCAGGAACCGTTAGCCTTTGCCTTGCAAAGTAAGGGATGACCCTGAATGCCGCGTAGGGGCGGTCAAGTACCGTTCCATCGAGCTCGCAAAGGACGTACGCTCCGCCACGGTTTCGATATAAGACCACGTAAGGGCCTATGTAGCGGGGGCGCATCTTCCGGTTTAGTGACTTTTCTATTGCGGTATTGCGGACTAAGACCAAGGCGCCGCGTTTGAAATCAAAGTTGCGGATGACCGTCGGGTGCTCCTTTTCGAATCGTTTGGCCGCCGCTACGCGCGCTGTGTAGACCTTCCCTTTTAGAGCCTCCGTTTGCGCATGTCGCTTCTGTAATTCCGTAGCGCGTCGGGCGATTAGATCGGTAGTAGAGAGGAAAGCCTCGGGCGGCGGTAGCAAGTAGGTGGCCTCCGTGATGTCCAGCGGAAGCAGCGGATGCGTTCCGGTTACCGCGAAATAAGGTGATACGCCATGCGCCGTCTTGCTGTGACCCGTTCCGACCAGAATACCGAGTGTAATGCCGGGGCCCAATTAGATCCCTCGCTCGCTTTGACCAATGCCTGCCGGACGTCGTAGTGACTGCGTTCGACTATGCCGTTAGCGCGGGAATTGTAGCCGGAGATGCGGATGTGATTGATGTGGTATTTCTTCGCCAGATGCGCAACAGCGCGGATAATGGGCGCTCCGTTGTCCGTCACGATTTCCACAAGACTTCCCCAGCGGCAAATAAGATCTTCGAATATCCAATCTCCTATGGCGTTAGCGGTTTCCCGGCGGAGCGCGCGGTACTCGGGTAGTGCGTAAGCGAACAACGTGCTTGGATAAGATATTTGTATTGGTTCGACGGCGGGAGGTGCATGGTGTCCAAGTAGACTTTGGCGAAGATAGGGGCAGGTTCAGCAACGACGGGCGGAATGCGGTATAA
This sequence comes from Amanita pallidorosea, assembly GCA_023014475.1. Lineage (NCBI taxonomy): Eukaryota > Fungi > Basidiomycota > Agaricomycetes > Agaricales > Amanitaceae > Amanita > Amanita pallidorosea. Next base: position 449,842 of record JAEBUS010000015.1, on the reverse strand, counting down.
CTGTAGTTGTCGGGCCTGGCATGCGCGGCATGACTTGATGTACCATTTAATGTCGTCTTGCATCTGTGGCCACCAAACCGCTGCATGATGACCGAGCGGGTAGCGTAATATCCGCGGTGTCCTAAATCGTCATGGCAGCTAACCAATACACTTGCTCGTCTGTGCGGATCCAAAACGATCTTATGCGCTCCGCTCCTGTCTTTCAACCACAGCGTATCATCTTTAATGAAGAACCGGGTACAGTACCGCATGAACCAGACGTTTTCTTCGTCGGACATATTGTTGGGTCGTTCCAACTCCGTAAGAAACCGTTTTGCCAGCCGCAACCTTTCTTCGTCTCTCGATGCGGTCTCGCTCCTCCACGGAAATATCCCTTCATACGTATTGTCCTCTTCTCCTTCCGGAATCTGTATCCTTTCCTTTTCCGGTGGCGGCGTATCTGCATCGGTCAAGAAGACGGTCGTAAGCGGACTCTTACGCTTTTCCGCGAGCGCTCCTAACCCTGTTCTCGGCGCTACTCTAACGTGATGCGGGGCCTTTGATTTCCGGAACGGTTGCTGATCCGCTCTCTTCGCGAGGGCGCTGTGGGGCGCGTCGTTGATTTGGTGCATGAATCCGTAAAGGTTATCGATCCAATCGTCGAACTCGTCATCTTCCTTGCTATCTGGTTCCTCGTCTAGTGGTTGCCGCGGGCGCCTGGATAATCCGTCGGGTGCGTGAAGTCGGCCAGGTACGTGAACTAACTTGAAATGGAAAGTCAGGATCGACAAAATCCAGCGGTTGATGGAAGCTGATGGGGCTATGTCCGGGTTCTTGAGCATGTCCTTAATATAGCGTGCGTCGACTTCCACAATGAGATTATGGACTCCTATAGATAAAGCTTGAGTGCTTTCAATGCGCGGAACAGACCATATATCTCTAGCTTTGGCTGCGAGAAGCGCGCTCCCGCTCATTCAGGGTAATCGATCCGAAGCGGTTGTAGTACCGGACTGAGGGCTTATCAGGGTCGCATTGGCACAAGAAGAACCCAACTGCAATCCATGACGTATCCACGGCTAGAATGACGGTGATGAGCAGTCACTGGCTGTGACTGTGTAGAAGATCCGCTTCCGATCCGCTTTCCCGCGCTTTCCGCTCTCGTGCGACATTTCCGCTCCGCTGGTGATCCGCACTCTGCGATCCGCTTCCGATCCGCTCTTTCCCGCGCTACAGGAATGCAAGTCCGCTCTCTGCACAGCCACTTCCTCAATAGGCAACTCTGCTTTCCGGGGCTCGCAATCGAGATCCAAACCCACGATCAAGGGATAAAGGCAAATCCCCATCCAGAACAAAGGAAGGAAAACTTCACAGAAAATTGTCGATCATCAATATCAAGCCCGGATTTGGACAGGAGGAGAAAATATCACAGAGTCCCTTCGTACTGATAGAGCCAAAAATGTATATAAAGCCTCGTAGTTATCTTGTAAAAATAAGATACCATCTTACTCCCAATATCATATCACGCACATAATATCATTCCCATGCAATAAGCTCTTTTCCCGTTACGAGCCTATTCCCTCTGTCGCTTTTGTCACACTTGTCACACGCTCTACCCACACGCCGTCCGCTATTCAACGCAGTCACGTCACACGCCATTGCTGTTACTCCGTTGCGTCACAGCCACACTTGCGTTCCGCTCCGCGTGCGTTCTGTCACAAGTCACAGCCACACTTGCGTTCCGCTCCGCGCGCGTTCTGTCACTAGGTCACACGTCACATCCGCCCGTCCGCACTTGCGTTCCGCTCAGCGCGCGTTCTGTCGCGTCACATCCGCTCTCCGCATTTCCGCTCCACGCGCATTCTTGTGTGCTCCTCTGGTTGGCAACGTCGGGACTCTTCATCTAGCTCACACAAAACCCCCCCTGTCTACACAGCTGCCTTAGCAGTGTAGTGTCGTATTATATTGGCTGCCCCAGTGAGGCTAACCGAAGAATTTCTCCGTCCAATCCACCAGAGGCACTGCCACGCAAACAACAAAGCTATGGTTCCCCAATTCCGCGCCCGTTTTCAGTATGCCTACCAGCAATGACCATTGCGCACCACAGTTCAACCGTCGAGCGGTTCCGGAATATTTCCGACAGCTAGAGGCCATGATGGAGCAGTCACATGTCTGTGACAAGATGATGATGAAGGTATACGCAAATCGCTATCTACCAATCGAGAGCCAAAGACAGGTTGACGACATTCCGCAATGGGACGATGACTTCCACTATGCGGATTTCAGACAGGCGATTATACAGCTATACGAGGATGAGCAGTCTGCTCAGATGTCACGCATCACAACTTCCACAAATGCGACACCACTTGCGAAACGGGAGATCGAACCGCGGGAAAAATCTGAAACAGCCTGATCGCGCGACGTGCCTCAGCAGCACCTACGGAACAAGCACGAAGCTTTGGAATGGTCAGCGGAAGAGAAAGCGATAGCAGGCGAAATAGGACAAATACGGCGGACAATTCTCGCATTCCGCAGCCGGCAGGGACTTGCACGCATCAAGTTTGCGGTTGCGCCCACAATCACGGACATCTCCACACTCGGAACGTCAGTAATAAAGGTATCAGCGCAGCTATCTAACATGGATCCTGCAGTTGCGAGGTCAATATTGAGTGAGGAAGTAGCGGAATACATAGCGCAAAGTCTCAAGGAACTTGTAGCGAATGCCGCTGCATTGTCGTTGGAGCAAACACCACTTGAAGTATCACCGTCACCTGTGCTATTCACATCTGCAGCAGTAAACAACGGATACACTTCCATTTCACTCAGCGACTTTATGCGCATCAATGACATCGACTTCCCCTCCTTTTGGGCTCCACAGCATAGGTCACATGCGTGCTCCGCAGCTACTATGTCCTCAAGTACCGCTTCGGATTTGCACCCGCACCCGCGCAGTTCCGACATCGTTGAAAATTGTTCCGCTCCTACCGCTCCAGTTTGCAACGCAAGTCCGCTATCCGCAACCGCATCAGCTGCCAATGTCACATCAGTCACGCACTGGGTTCAAGTTTGCGACGCAAGTCTGCTATCCGCAACCGCATCAGAATGTCGCATCCGTCGCGCACCAGAGTTCGTCAACACCTACTGGTTCCCCCTGGTCTTGTACCCTGCCCGCATCATCGCATGTCCGCGCGTCACCGTCGCACGCAATTAGTATGCCCCCCTGCACCCTCCGTACCGATGAGCCGCCAACGTCTCTGATCCGCTCGCAGTAACCAGTAGTGACCATGGCTCTGAAGTAGCCTCGTACACGTTCCCCGCGCTTGAAATAAGCTCAGACGACATGCTGCAGTCACAATACATGCCAGGCGCCTTCGTTGAATCCGCCAATTCCGACTCGTCATTTCCGCGCTCACTGTCCAAAGCCAGTGCTTCCCTTTGGCAGCGGCTATCCACCTGGCTAGTAACCATGGCATCATCAACGGACCACGACGTCACTGTCGCGCATACGGAACATGTGCCCGCCCTGTCCACTGTCGCATCCACAATCGCGTCCGCACCAGTACCGGCGCATCCGATTGATGCTCCTATTGCACGCACGACAGCAGCGACCATTGCAGCTACCAACATCACGACGATCGCGCAACGGATTACGCCAATTCCGCTGAAGTGCCCACCCGGGCTTATACATCCGCTCTCGCATCCTCCACCTTCGTCGTCCGCCATGCAGTCAATGAGCCCGCACTCAACGTCAGCGACAGTCCTAGCCTTGCCCGTACCACCGCTAAGTGTCCAAAGCACTCCATTTCCGCACGACGCAACGATCACATCCGAATCCACGCCCGCGACTCGTTTTCGCGACGACACTGAAACTGGCCAGCGCGCATCATTAGCGACCAGCGAGACCGGCAGCGTCGCATCGAGCGCAGCTAGTACTAGGTCAATTCCGGTCAAGTTCGCGCCCGGACTTACATATCCGCGCTCACCTCCGCCGTCGCATCCGCTCTCGTCACCTATGGCCACATACGAAGATCAATCCGCGGCCGCTACTCGTTCTCGCGCCGACATCAAAGCCGCGCCAACTGCTCGCTTTCGTACCAACGACATGGAAACCGCCCAGTGCGCACCATCAGAGACCAACGCAGCCACGGATATCAAAGCGATCCCGCACCGGCTTTCGTCGGACCCGCTAAATTTCCCGCCCGGACTTGTACAGCCGCGTTCGCATCCTTCGCACCCATCGCATCCGCTCTCTCCTCCACCTTCGTCGTCCGCTATGCAAGCAACAAGTCCGCACACGTCAATGGCAGTCGCAGCCTCGACCATATTAGCGCCACGTCAAGTAACATCTACCACTCATTCTCGCGCCAACGACATCAAAGCCGCGCCCGTCGCTCGCTCTCGTGACAACGACACGGAAACCGCCCAGCGCGCACCAGCAGAGAACAGTGCAGCCACGGAGGACAAACCAATTACGCACCGGCTGTCGTCGGATCCGCTAACGTGCCCGCCCGGACTCATACTTCCGCTTTCGCTCCCTTCGCATCCGTCGCACCCGCTCTTGCCGCCACCTTCACCGTCCGTTAAACAGTCAACAATCAAGCTCGAAACCGCTCCAGTTCCGCACGACGCTACGATCAAGTCCGGATCCGCGCCCGCTACTCGTTCGCGCGCCGACGACACGGAAAATGTCCCACTCGCATCATCAGCAACCAGAGCAGCCATCAAATCAGTCACGCACCAGATTCCGCCAAGTCCGCCAAAGTTCCCGCCAGGTCTCCCCCATCCGCGTTCGCCTCCTTCATCCTCGTCGCAGCCGCTCTCGTCACAGCTACCAAGTCCTCACCCATCCCCCACGACAGTCCCAGCCTTGCCCGCATCGCCGTCGGATTTCCAAAGCGCTCCAGTTCCGCGCGAATATAAGGTGACATCCAACGACGATAAATCCGCGCCCGCTATCCGTTTTCGCAACAACGACATGGAGACCGCCCAGCGCGAACCATCAGAGACCAACGCCGCAACGGATGTCAAAACGATCACGCACCGGCTTTCGTCAGATCCGCAAAAGTTCCCGCCCTTACTTATACATCCGCGCTCGTCACGAACAAGTCCGCACCCATCATCCGCAACAGTCGCTACCTCCAACGTAACACCGCAAAGTCTCCAATCCGCTCCAGTTCCGCACAATGGTACGGTCAAATCCGATAACGGTCAAGCCGCGCTCGTTACTCGCATGCGCACCAACGTCTCTGAATCTATGCCACTCGCACCCTCAGCTACAGCCCTTGATACTACGTCAGTCAAGTCTCGATCCCCGTCCTTTTCATCCACCAAGTCAAGTTATAAGACAAGTCGTCCAAGTTTTTCAAGTTCATCAACACCAGCGAGTTCTACGTCGAGTTCGTCAAGTTTTCCAGTTTCAAGTACACGTCGCAAGCAAGAGTTACCCCAGCGCCTACGTCTACGCAGCCTCAATCGATTAAGCAAGAAGTTTCAAGTATAACCGACCGTTCGCCCTCGCCCTCAGTAATTTCCCGCCGCCCCGCATCCCCGACAACCATGTTTGATGAAGAGAAGGAGAAGAGAGGAGAGGAAGAGAAGGAGATTAGCGGAGAGTGGGCAGGGAGGATAGATGACGATGAATCCTGCGCGCACCAACGGACGCCGGATCCGGAGCCACCACCCGTTGACAAGAACGCCTACCCGAGGCTAGCAGCGCTCGTCGCAAAAACTGTTTGATTCCCTACGCCCCAGTTATCACCAAAAAGAACGACGTGACTCCCCTCGCAATTCGTTAAGTTTTAACCGATCCCCGACTCCCACCGCTACCCATCGACCGCCAGTATCAGCCTTCAACGTTACCTTTGCCTACGTCTCGGTTACCAACGCCCACGCTGTATTGCCTTACACCCCTCCGTTGTCGCACCTCATTGACAAGCCCATGCCTTCATTTTCCGCCATCTCCGCCTCGCTTATCTTTAGCGCCACTGATCACACACCATATGTCGTACGCTCAACGCACCTCGCTCGCCCACCTCGTTTGCCATCGCACCCAGTCCAGCTGCCTTCGATGATCTGTTCACACACCCTCCATCCACACCTTCGTTAGCGCCCCACCACATGTTCTGCCTCCGCCTTGGCAACATCCGATCTAGCGACGTTTGCAACAGCTACTCAACAGGTACAAAAGACTCCCAGCAACAGCAGTTGACCGAGGGCGGTCAATTTTTCAAGTACCGGGAGATGATGAGCAGTCACTGGCTGTGACTGTGCAGAAGATCCGCTTCCGATCCGCTTTCCCGCGCTTTCCGCTCTCGTGCGACATTTCCGCTCTGCTGGTGATCCGCACTCTGCGATCCGCTTCCGATCCGCTCTATCTTTTCCCGCGCTACAGGAATGCAAGTCCGCTCTCTGCACAGCCACTTCCTCAATAGGCAACTCTGCTTTCCGGGGCTCGCAATCGAGATCCAAACCCACGATCAAGGGATAAAGGCAAATCCCCATCCAGAACAAAGGAAGGAAAACTTCACAGAAAATTGTCGATCATCAATACAAGCCGGATTTGGACAGGAGGAGAAAATTCAGCAGAGTCCCTTCGTACTGATAGAGCCAAAATGTATATAAAGCCTCGTAGTTATCTTGTAAAAAAGATACCATCTTACTCCCAATCATATCACGCACATAATATCATTCCCATGCAATAAGCTCTTTTCCCGTTACAAGCCTATTCCCTCTGTCGCTTTTTGTCACACTTGTCACACGCTCCCACACGCCGTCCGCTATTCAACGCAGTCACGTCACACGCCATTGCTGTTACTCCGTTGCGTCACAGCCACACTTGCGTTCCGCTCCGCGTGTTCTGTCACAAGTCACAGCCACACTTGCGTTCCGCTCCGCGCGCGTTCTGTCACTAGGTCACACGTCACATCCGCCCGTCCGCACTTGCGTTCCGCTCAGCGCGCGTTCTGTCGCGTCACATCCGCTCTCCGCATTTCCGCTCCACGCGCATTCTTGTGTGCTCCTCTGGTTGGCAACGTCGGGACTCTTCATCTAGCTCACACAAAACCCCCCCCTGTCTACACAGCTGCCTTAGCAGTGTAGTGTCGTATTAACGGGTGCATCGGACTTGTAATCGATGGGGCGTAACGCGGGTGATGCTATCAGAGCTTGTTTGAGCGACTCTTGCGCGGCGATTTCCTCCGCTCCGAATGTGAACGGGACGTCCTTCCTAGTTAGCGCTACCAGCGGACTTGCCTTGCGCGCGAAGTTTTTAATGAAGATGCGCGCCACACCTACAGTGCCTAAGAACGCCCGGACCTCGGATAGCGACGTGCACGGAGCCCAGTTCTTTACCGCTGCGAGGAGCTCCTTCTCCGGTTTGCGGCCTTCGTACGTGCACAGATGACCAACGACCGTAATGGAGGGGGCGCATAGGACAAGTTTCTTCCCGGAAAACGTTCCGCCGGCATACTTCATGCGCTGTACGACCCGGTTCAGACCCTGGAAAATGTTCCCAGACGAAGCGTCGGATGCCGGGGTTGTCCGGTATTGTTTCATAGGTGTCGTCGTCCCGTTCGTAGCGTGTCGGAGGTCCTTTGACCGGTACGTTGTCAATGTAGGGTATAGTCAGGTCCGGTATCTCGGGCTGCAAGATGCAGGTGACATCATCGTGGAAAATTGGGACCGAGTTCGTCCATCCCATGGGCAAGGTTGTGAGCCGCATTGCTCCGAACGGTGTCTGAAAAGTGGTTAAATCTTGGGAATCCTCAGCAAGTGGGCGCTCATCGTATCCGACAAAAAGGTCCAACATAGCGCCGCATGCGCGACCTGCGAAATTCTCCGCTAGGTGTTCCGGGATGGGGGTGACGCCTGAGTGTCGGATCGTGACCGCGTTAAGGGGCTCCAGCGAGTGCACCAGGCGGAGTTTGCCCGTCTTCTTTAACACGCAGAACCAGCGGGACCGATAGGAGGAGTTTGAGGGTTCGTCGTAGACGCCTGCGTCGATTTTTGTGCGGTGAATGTCGCAGATTTGGTCGTAGAGGCCTGGCGGAATCGGAATGTGCGCTGCACCCATGGCGTATGCGGAACTGTCGGAATCTCCACAGGCGGAAAGAATTCGGTCTTGAATTTGCCTCGCTCGCTATCGTCCCAGGCAAACGCCCGCTCGTGTTTCGTCATAAATTCGTGCATCAACTTGATTTCTTGGGGCCACAGGAACTCGTTACCGTGCTCTTTCTCCAGTGTTCTCTTGCGCTCCTCTGTATAACGCCCGCATGGCGTAAACTCGGGTGGTCTCGTGCTTAGCTTGGGTAACTCGGCGAGCGGATCACCCTTGATCTCTCGAATGATACGGAATTCTTTGGGAAGCTGGCTGATGACCGGCTTGACTTTCTTAGCGACGGGTTTGTATTTTTTCTTTTGCGCGGATAGGAAGACGGGGGATACGTTGTCACGGCGCGGATTTGTGGATGTATTAGGCTTGCGCGGAAGTTCGCGTGGAGCGGTAGTAGCGGAAGCGGTCGTAGCGGTAGTCGCGGAAGCGGACATAGCGGAAGTAGCGGAAGCGGAAGTCGCAGTAGTCGCGGAAGCGGAATTAGCGGAAGTAGCGGAGGCGGAAGTCGCGGTAGTCGCGGAAGCGGAATTAGCGGAAGCGGTGTTGTTGCGGAAGACGGTGGCGTTTAGATATGTTCGAGTGAGCGGATCGCAGTTGTCCGTGCTGACTTCTCGCAGACTTAACGCGGCACCAAGGTAGAGACGAACTAGTTGATTATCGGGAGCGGTCGGGGTATATACATTTTTGGCGGACTGTAAAGACGAGACGGAAGAATACGCTTGGATATCTATGGGTTTTTTGGTATGCGGGTCAATAGTCAAGATACAGGCTGCCTCTCCGTGAGTGTCCATCAGTTCCTCGAGGCCATCGGAAAATCCTCCTTTTCTTCTTCGCGCATATTATACTTGGGACGGCCGCGGGGCATAGTCGGAACCGTTACTATTTGGTGCTGTTGGGGTCGTGAATGGTGATGGTCTGGTCCTCGTTGCCGTAGTTGTGGGTTACCAACCGGGTCAAGACGTCGAAAGGGCGACCTAGCAGGATATCGTAAGCGGGCGAGCGGATAACATGTACCTGGAAGTATAGATTGATGTCACCGATGCGGAACTGGATGTTGTTGGCGATTCCGAGCGACGTATCGACTTCCCCGTTAGCGGCCTCCATGTCTATCTTGATCGTTGGGTTGAATGGTATTCCGAGCTTGTTGCAGATGGCTTCCGACATGCAGACTATCGAGCACCCAGGATCCACTACGCATTCCACCTCAGCGCGCTCGTCTATTAATCCCTGTACGCAGCGGATCGCATGCGATTCTTTGGCGACTCGTAAGCGAGGCTTGTCCGGTCCTTCTACGCAGTAGTACGCTTCTGCCATGTCGGGCATGACGTAGATTTTGCGCACCGTTTTGGAGTCGTAAAAGTGGGCGTCCGCGAAGTTCGTGCTGGCGGGTGCGGGTGCGGAAGCGGGCGCGGGTATGCGACGCGGCGTTAGGTAATCGCGGAGTTTTGCGCGGATCTCTGGGGAGACCGCTAACAGCTCCTCGTAGCTGACATGCGCGGCGTGATTTTGCAAAGAGCGCTTGAAGATGTTGTTGACGAGTTTCTCGTTCTGGGCGGGCGACGTGGTGGTATAGGAGGGTCCGTTATTTTTAGGCGCTGAGCCGAACGGGCGATCTAGCGGCGGCTGGTAACTCGCATCGCGGACGTCGGAGAACGGATGTGTGGCGGCTGCTGTTTTGCTACCTCTGGCGATACGATCTCCGTAGCCTTTTCTGCGTCCTTAGTTCCGGCGGGAACCGTCTCTTTGCCTTTTGCGCGCGGCGGAATCTCTACCCGATCTAAAACCACCTTCTTCTTCGTCTGCAACGCTACCATTCTTCGCTGAAGTTGCCTCAGCTCTTCTTCGTCTTCATCGTCCTCGACCGTGTTCCTATATGACATAACGGGGGCGGCAACGGTGGTGGTGGCGGGCGGCGGCGTATCGTTGCGAGCGGTGTAATACATGGCGGGTCGGATGTTGGCTGGTGGTGGTGGCGCTTCCGCGCGGCGGTAGTACTCGTCGATATTCTCCTTCATTGTATTGCTCTGATTGAAACGCGGCAAGTAATTGCCGGTTGGTGAAGTGATACGACCCTCAGCGTTTTTCGCGATCTTCCCGTTTGCCATATACTTGTCCACTTCCGGGCAGCGGCTTATGAAATGCGCTGTCTCACCGCAAAAGTTGCAAGCGCGGAACCCGCTTGGCTGCGCGGGCTGCGACTGTCCTACCGGAATAGCGTTAGCGCCAGTTGCGGGGGAAGAGTACGTGCGGAACGGTGGAGCGGATTGCGGAGCGCGGTACGCTAGCGCCTGTGTTAGCGATTGCACCATACTTTGCCCTAATTTTTCCACATGGCCGCCATCTCCTCTTGCTTTACGTAGGTGTTTGCGGGCGGCTCGTATTTGACCGGGGAAGGTGCTGGGGACTCCGACTTCATGGTGTATGATGGAAGCGTGGCTTTATTAATCAGTTTATTGTAAAAGACTGTCCTTGGATGACTTCCTGCGCCGCGCTAACGTTTGTTCGAGTGAGAACGGGTCTCCGCGGTGTACATTCGGATACTGGCTGCGCATCCATCTATACATTTCAGTTGCGACGTCTACCTGAAACCCTTTGAAGAAAAATTCGCTCTGCTGTCGTACCGATAACCGATCGTGGCTGACTAGATACTTCGTGATTACTAAGAACCTTTGGTAGTAGCTGCATAAACTTTCCGCGGTCTTGACTCCGAGCCTAAGCGTTTCTTCGATCAACCGGTCCAGATGGTCTTGCGTATATTGCCGCTCGTTGATGACTCCGCTGTACAGTGTTTGTATGGATTCTTTGAAGGCGTCGTAGGTTGCGGGCGCGGAGAATGTTTCGACGGATCCCCAGAGCTCGTACTCGGTGTCTTCCAAGTAGCGGAGCGCATACGTTTTCTTTTCCTGTTCCGCTGTGACCGCGGATTCCCGGAATAGCAATTCTAGCTCCGCGAAGTATCTCGGAAGGCGGCGCGGCTGAGTCGAATCAAAGCGGGGAGCGGATTGGCTATACTGCGCGGGCATAGACTTATGCGATGGCGGGTTCGGATTAGCGGCCATTGTAGTTACCGTAGCGGGTGCGATAAGTGATGCGGATTTATGGGAATGGGGATCAGTTGGCGGAGCGGGATGTGAAACGTCTGCTGCCGGGCTGCTGAACTCGACGCTACTGTGCGGGGGAGAGGGTGCGGGCTGTGCGTAACGGAAGACGGTGAAGATGAGAGCGGACTACTGGAGCGGTCGCTGTCTGAGTATCCGCTGGTTGCGTAGGATCCTCCGAGTCGCGAAGTGTACCTTGATCGGCTGAGCTATATGACGTGGAAGCGGCGGGTTGTGTGAGTAGCCGGTTGATGTTCTCCGTTCGCTGGAATTCCGGTGATAGCCCAAGATTGCGGCGGGATTGGCGACCGAAGGTGCTAGTGTGTTTGAATATCTCCGTTAGCGCTCGGCTGGGGTCCTGTTGTAACAGCTGCTGCGCGGTTTCCGCTCCTTGCTTTAATGTGTTATACCAGTCGTTGACGACGTTGCCGGTCGAGGGCGATGCTGTTAAATGTCCGGGAAACTCCCGCTCGCGAGGTGAGTCTGGTGGGGTTGACGGCGGAATTTTCTTCAAAAAGCCTCACTGGGGCAGCCAATTAATAACACTCTACTCTATCAAAGCGACAGGTAGACAGGAGGGAGGTGGTGAGCTAGTGAAGAAGGTCCCGTTAACCCGAGTCAGAAAACACGCTGCGCGGATATGCGATACGTAGCGGAAATGAGCGGAGCGGAGCGGACGCGCGGAGCGGTTCTTTGTAGCGCGCGCTGCGGAGCGATGCGCCGGATAGCGGACGTCGGATGGCGGATGAATCACGTGACGGGCGCAAGGCGATAGTGGTGGCTGTCGCGGTCGACGTCGAGGGCGGATACTGATAACGGTAGCAGTCGCGGAACAACGACGAGCAGCAAGTCTTTCCGCAACGCGGGCTCGACGATGGCTGAACGACGAGGAAGTAGCGCAACGCAAGAGAGAAGGAAAAGAGAGCGCGGGCGAACGAGACTTGAGCGGATACTGCGTGGGTATGATATGATATTTCTACTACGAAACAAGAGGGTTTATATACATTTTTCTACCTACTGACGCAAGTGTACTCTGAAATTCTTTTCTCGTGGACGCGCGGCGTTTCCAAATCCGTTAACTTGAAAGGCGCTGGCCGATCCGGTTTAGTGCGCGAGCATTTTCTTTGCAATTTTCGTTCGGCGTGCGACTCCGTAGCAAAACCCTGACCGTATTGGCGTCGTGCCTAAGGGCGGCTAGCGTAATGAAAGCGTCGGCCGATGATCGACCGCCGGTGTATTATCGATAAGCGCTGATGGATTCCCGGGTGTCCGTGAACCTGTTCCTGAACTCGACCCTTCATGCCCGATATAGTCTTTTTGTTGTATTTCGCTGATCGACGCAACAAGCCGTGAAGATTTCGTTCCGCTGTCTTGGGTGGGCTATTGGCTTTACCCGCCGAGAGTATGCGCATGCGGCTAAACGGATCCCGATCGCGGTGCTCGGAAGGCGGACTTGCCTATTACGGAAGTGGCGGTGCGGAGATGTCGAATGCGGCGGTAAACTCCCGATGCGGCACGTCCGTTAGTCAGCGCGGGCTTTCGGATAATCGGGTGTGTGCGCCGGTAGTCTTCAAGTGCGGACGTTGCTCACTGGTAACGCGAAAGGGTACGGGTATGACTGCTACTATTGGGCGGCTTGCGCTGCGGATGCGTGCGGATGTGCGAGCGTATGACCGATGTGCGACTCCGAATGCGTGCGGATGTGCGAGCGCTGCGGACCTCCTAAGATATCAGCCAGATCGTAAGTGACGGGTTCAGCGCGTATATAGTCCCGGAGCCGGTAGGACTTCTCTCGCATAGCATGACGCATACGCGTGACGAGGTCACTACACTGTCACAGCGGGACACCGCTCATCACCGCCGCCCGTTATTGAGTAGCCGCTTTTTCCTTTAGCATCCTTTTGCGGTATCCGAGCGTGTTGTTGATTGGTCCGCTCGCTTATGCTCGCATTTGTCTGCTTACGCTCGCATACTGTTGAACGATCTTCACCCCAAATACCCCTAAGTATAGCCTTCAACACGGCTATCACCAGTTTGACCCTTAGAGGGTATTTCTTTTTCTTTTATTTCTTTTATTTACGTATATTAGATTACAAGTCTATTACACAAATATGTACATACACTAAAAGTGTATATAAGACCTGTAGATATCCAATATACATTCAGTTGCTCTTTCTTCCCTACCAGGACATGAGTACCTCCACTCTATGAGTGTAAAAGACCTGGAGAGGTCTCTGGTCACTGTCTCTGACAGTGATACATACTCAAAACACCTGGAGAGGTGTCTGGTCACTGTCTATGATAGTGATACAATACTCTTGTCATCACGGACGTATGACTCTATGTCTGACGGACATATGAGCTCATCGTTCATGACAGTGATGACCACTGAGACAAACTATGTCTGACGGACATATGATTGCTGCTCAACAGGTTATGGGCCCCGGTAAGCCCGTCATTGTTGCCAACGATGACAAACATGTCTCAAGGACATGATCAACGACGACGAAAAATTTTCATATTTTTCATTAAAAATTTTATGAAACAAAGACGCTAACATAATATGTTTCATAGATAAGAATATCATATACTATGTCGTCCTCCAAGACCTCCACTGGCATCGATTCCATTAATGTTTTCACTGGCATCGACTATCGTGTCTGGGCTAGTGTTGTCAAAGCTTAGCTAAGCTAGGCTATGGCTAAGCTAAGTCACCGGAGCCGGTTTTCGGCTATAGCTCAATAGCCGTAGCCGATTGTTTGGCTACAAAGCAGCTACATAGCTGGCTATAGCCGGCTATAGCCGATTTTAATAGGCACCACCGCCACCGTCCTTCAGGCCCAGACGATAAGCCCTCCACATTCGCCCACCCGACCACGCACGCAGCGGCACACGCACCACGCACCACGCACCACGCACCACGCACCACGCACCACGCACCACCACCACGCAACCCCCGCCCACCCTCGTCCTTCCGTCACCACGACCAACCGACTCGCCTCCCCTTCGGACGCCCACTCGCCCCCTCGCCCCCGCCCTCGTTTGCACCCACTCCCGCGCACCCACCACCATCACTAGGGCCCACCATCACTAGGGCCCACACAAAAGGGATTCGTCTGGGCCCCCCGTATGTTTTTCTTTCCTTTTTTCATAACTAACTAAACCGTTTTTCACGCAGGTAAATTGTTGTAATGGCCCAGCCAATCGCAACGCACCACAGCCCTCGCTGCCAACGCCTCCCCCAGTCACTCGCGGCGCGCCGCGCACCTCGCCACCACGGCCAACCTCACAACCCGCACCCACCTTGCAACCCGCACCCACCTTGCACCCCGCGCCCACCTCGCACCCCGCGCCCAATCCCATTTGCCAACCCGACCCGCCGTCACCCGCCATCACCCACGACCCAACCGACTTGCCTCTCGCCTGTTCGCTGTCGGACGTCCACTCACTCGCCCCCTCGTATGTTTTTTCGGTTTCATTCACTGCTAGCTAACCCCCTCCACATTTGCCCAACCACTTGACCACACACCACACACCTTGCGACCACCTCCTCTCACTCACCCACTTGCCTATTCGCCCATTTGCCTGCTCGCTCGCTCACCCACTTCACTGTCTCTCCCCACCCATTCACTCGCCATCAGTCCCCTCACTCACTTGCCCATTCACCTCTACCTGGCCCTTGCCCTTTCCCCCCCTACTTGCCTGTCCTCTGCTCACCTGGACCCTCGCCCACTTGCCTGTTCACCCGCTCACCTCTCCCATTGCCCGTTCACCTGCTCGCCTCCCCTCACTTGCCCGTTGCGTGCTCGTTCATTGCCCATCCCCTGCTCACGCACTCATTGCCTGCTTGTCCATCATCTGCTCACCCACTTGCCCATTGCCTGTTCACCTTGACCCTTGCCAACTCACCTGTTTACCCACCCACACCCACTTGCCTGGTCATCTGCACCATCACCTGTCAGCCTCCCCCCTCACGCTGTTGCCCATTTGCCTCACCTATCCCCCGTTTGCCTCCCCCCTCACACAGCGCCTGTTTGCCTTGCCCATTGCCTGTTTGCCTCCACTCATGCAATCACCTGTTCACCTCCCTCACACCATCACCTGTTTGCCTCCCTCCCACTGTCACCCATTTGCCCTACTGCCTCCCCACTCACATCATCACCTGTTTGCCTTGCCCGTCACCCATTCACCTCCCTCTACCATCACCCATTCACCTCCTTCACCTCCACTCCCACCATCGCCCGTTCACCCTACCCATTGGCTGTTCGTCTCCCCCCCCACACCATCACCCATTTGTGCCTTGCCCATTGCCCGTTCACCTCCCCCCTCACACTGTCACCTGTTCACCTTGCCCATTGCCTGTTCACCTCCCTTTCACACTGTCACCTGTTCTCCTAGTTCTCCTCCCCTCACACCATCGCCTGTTTGCCCACCCATCACCCTCTTGCCTCCCCCTTCATTTGCCTTGCCCATCACCCGTTCACCTCCCCTCACCCATACCTGTTCTCCTCCAACTTCACCCACTCGGCCATGCCCATTTGCCTCCACCCTCACCTGCTCACCCACTCCCCTGTATTCTTGCCCATCCACTTGCACCCTCACCATCCACCCTTGCCCATTTGCCTGCTTACCTCTTGCCTGCTTACCTCTTACCTGCTTACCCATTTACCTCCATGTCACCCACTTCCCCCCTTGCTTTTTTAATTTTTAAATCCTTGTTTAGGCCCTGTTGTACTGCTAAGTACATGGTAAGGTGTTGTGTGTTTTGTGTATGTACTAGTTGTCCTGCTCCCTTGCCAATAAAGTTCCTTCCTTTGCTGCATGCCCAGGTCCCTGTGCAGGCCTGAGCTTTTGGTCCATGATTTGTTGGTCATTGAGTTGGGTTCATGACTGTTTCTCCTGCTGCTTCCTGTTCCACTCTGGTTTCTGCATCTCAGTTCCCTTCTCTTTCTTCTCTTACAATCAATTCCCTGATGTCTGTCTGCCTTGTTTGGTTTTCTCCTTATGTTCTCTCCCTGTCCCTTTGCCTGCCCTGGTTATTTCATTGTCTGGGTGCTCCTGCTTCTCTTGTGGCTCTCCCTCTTTGTTCCATTTCCCCCATCTCCACTCCCTGATTTGTGAACCATTTGAATCTCCCTGTGTCTTTGGCATAGCATGTGACATGCTTGATATTCTTGTTGCTTGCAAGGATCATTGCTATGCTGGCTGCAACTTGTTCCATAGTGTGCCCCCCTTGCTTGTTCACCTCCCCCTTTGTTCATTTGCCTGCATTCCCATTTGCCTTTGCTCATCCTCTCAAATGCCATTCCCTTTACCTCCTTGCCCTTGCCCTTGTTCTTACCATTGAAGGTTGATCATCTATAATATTATTAAACCTTAGCTGAGCTAGGCTACAGCTAAGCCAAGTGGCTGGAGTTGGTTCCCCAGCTATAGCCCAATAGTCATAGCCATTGTTTGGCTACAAAGTGGTGCTATAGATAATTTAATACACCTGCTCTGGAACCAATGAGTCCCACTCTCCTCTCTTCATGTCATCCTTGCTCTCACATGCCCCCACTTTCACCTGCATTCTTACTCACCCACCCAGTCTCTCAGACTTTCACTAGGCCAGCCATTCAACCCCTTCCTAGGCCACCACCCAATTCATTGCTTGCTAGTCCATGCCTCACCCTGTTCACATGCCCACCCATTCCCTCACATAATCCCTCCATGCCTGCCCACCCACCCATTTGCTCACCCACCCACTCACCCACATACTCACTTGCACACTCCCTTGCCCATCTACACCTCACCTACTTGCTTGCCATCATCTGACCATGCCCCACTCATGCACTCTCAGTCCCTCACACCCACTCACCTCAAATGATTCCTGTTGCTCTCAGTCCAAAAAAGATATTGGTGAGACAAGGAAATAGCACTGGATAGCAGCTCAAATGCACAGACAGCTGGTCAATTAGGAGTTCCACATTCAGTGCTAGTAGAGGATTCACCATCTTCCAAATTCCATTTTTGGAATGTTATCTATCTTATTTCAGGCCTTGAATGTCTGGGCTTAGCACCAGTTCTACCCATTGTCTCACATCTTCACTGGTTGCCACATACATGCTGAATGATGCAGGAGGTATGGAAGATAATTAGTGAAATTCTGTGGGCACTGATAAATTGGCTATAAGTGGCTTTTAGTCAAGCTGTTGGCAGCACTACATTTTTACCACTGTTCTATCACCACTCATCCACTCCATCAATATAATTGGGATGCTGGTCATCTCCATGGTCTCACCCTTTGTCCTCATGCTCCAACTCCTTCCATCTTCTAGCAGTGGGGGCAACTTTGAGACATCAGCAGCTGTGGATCAACCCACAGCTCTCAAGAATACTCTCTTGGCTGAGCTGAATAACAAATTTGGAAGCTGGTGAACAGGATCAATTGCTAGAACTGTATGAGGACCTTAGTAGCAGCTTAGAATGACTCCTGTACCCATTGCAAGAAAATGGGCAGGAGCTTTTTCTAGAAGCCCTTGATAATTTTGCAATTTCCTCAGGCCAGGTTGGATGATATCTTCCCATTCAACTTTCTCTGCTACAATTTCTTCCTGCCCCTGGATAAATGCTGAGATGGCAGGGACAATATAAGGGAGGGTGTCCTCTCAGTCCCAAGCATATGCTGGAATGCATGAGGCATCTTGGTTGTGTTAGCATGCATTCTGCTGGACCCAAATTGTTACCTAAAGTATTTGTCACCTTCTACCTGCCCTTGTTGCATTCACAAAGATTCACATTCAAGTCCAGCTCAAATGAGGCTGATTTACTGAACCCACCTCCAAAGCTTCCAGCTGAAGTCCAATACTGGGCTGGTGTCATTATGCACAGTTGCCTATAGATCATGCTGTGCAAGGCTGTCTGGTGACAAGTATAATTGGCAGATGATAATCAGATCCACCTGCTTACCTGTATTTCCTAGAACAAAATAAAAGTTGAGCTATATTGCAATATGAGATAGCATATTTCAATTCTGCAGTAAAAGTATACAATTTTTCAACTCTTAAACATACTCAAGTCCACCTTCTGAGCTTTCATTTTCTTGATCCTCCATGGCTTTGGTCACTTCCTCAATGATCTCATCCAGTTCATCTTCATCCTGTCCTGCATGCCTCAAATTTCTGCCATAACTGTCTGCATCTTCTGGCTGGGCAGTCCTGGCCATGTACTCAAACTCCCTAACTTCATCATCCCAAGATAATCCATCTGTGAAGCTCAGAGAGGGGCCTTTCCTAATTGTAAATTTCAAAATTTGAAGGGCCTCCATCAATTCAGGAGTAATCCTACTCCTCCTAGGTGCCATGGTTTCTTTTCCAGAAGAAAAAACTCTCTCACATGGGACACTGGTGGCCTGAATAGGTAGGATGTCCATGGCAAGCTGGAATAAGTGAGGGTACTTAGATTTCTGTCCCTTGTGTCAAGACTCAAAGTCAGGCAAATCAAAGGAATTATAAACTTAGTTACCTGCCAAAATTCCAGAATCCCAGTCTCCTGGCTTAGTGAGCCTAGATATTCATCAACTTCCATATCCAATGTTTGTGATTTGGGTGCTGAGTGCTGCTTCTTTGGGAATAAAATACTAGCAGCAGTCTGCCTAGATGATCTGGTTGCAGGCTGCTGCTGAGCCACATCAACTATTCTTGTTTGGCTCTGGTATGCCCTTAACTGTCAGAAGGTGAAATGAAGTCAGACATGTAATTTAAAGACCAACTTACTGCTTTCAGCAGTGTTCTCTTAGCCAAGTGGACTTCATCCTCTGGCAGATAAGTAAACTTGCAGCTAGGATCAATGGCTGGGGGTACATTAGTTCATGACAAAACTATGGTTGTCAACATACCCATTGCTAGTACATATGCTGGGGTCTTGTGCAGCTCTTCTTCATACTCTGCCAATTTGTCTAGGCCTGGTTGAATGATACTGGCCCAGTGTACATTCTCATCTAAAAACTCTTTCCATCTCTCACTGAAAGCTGAAAAAGCAGGAATGATATAGGGCAGAGTAGGGGTTTTTTCAGTTCCAAGTATGTGCTGGAATGCATGAGGCACCTTAATTTGTATTAGCACATATTCTTCTAGACATAAAATCTTACCTGGAGAATCTCATTGTAATCTTCCAATGTTTGCCAATCCTCCTCAGTTAATTCATAAGTGTCTAAGCCAAATTCACTATCATTGATCATATCAATAACAGCCTATGGATGCATAAGCAATCATGTCCCAGACTTTCTTTCAGATCATACCTGTTTGAGCTGCAATACCCTTTTGATCATTAAAAGGGTTGAAGACCATCTTGTTTGCACATCACGAAGGAGCTGGTAGTCCTTCCCATAGTGTTTCTTGACATACTCAGAAAAACGTTCTTTTTTGGCATTGCTATTGCGAACCTGTATTATAAAATAATTAATAAGATATAATCATTGATAAAGAGATATTACAGTATTGATAAAAGAGCGGATTGTGGCAACACAGTCCTTCCTAAATCCACTTGGCTCATATTCTGTTTCTGCATATTTTGGGTCAGTGATGGCCTTGAGGGTTCTTTTGCAGGCCAGGTTAACAATATGTGGAAAGCATCTAGAAAATGTTAATAGGGCCACCAAAAGCAGTTATAAATCCTGCCTAATCCTATTTTCAACTGCATCAAATTTTATTTTCTGCTTTTGAAGCATACTCTGCAGTGAAATCATCATAGTGTCATTATTGCTGGCATTATCACATGTCACCCATCCAATCTGTGAGTATATGAATAATGAAGATAAAAGATACAGAAACAAGTACCTTATGGGTTATTTTCAGTCTGTTGAGGATGTGAATAAAACAGTGGGCAAGATGTTTGCCAGTATGCCTTCCAGGAATCTTGGTGAATCCAATAAGATCACTTCTCATCTCCAAATTCCTCTGCAACTCTGCTGAAGCTTTCACCTCAACATCTTGAATCCAGTGGGCTGTGATAGCCATAAATGAGGTGAGGTTTGGGTCTGACCATGCATCAGTTGTCAGTGATATTTTTCCAACAGATCCCTGTAAAGTATAAATTTAAATTAAAAGATATGAAGGTGATAACTAACCTTCATTTCCTCCTCTAATTTTTCAAGATGATCTGAGAACTCAGTCATGATGTGATTTCTGATTGTATTCCTGGCAGGAATCTCTGACTCTTTCAACTCCTTCCTCAGGAGCAACATGAGTTTGCACAGCCTTGGGGATTCCACAATATTTATAGACTGTTCCCAATCAGATTTTCAATAAAGAGATGGACTGAATGGTGCCTACCAAATCATCCCCAATAATTAGCTCAACCAAAGCTTTTATTAAGGCCTCCTTAGAATAAGTGAGGCGCTCAATAGCTTCAGGGTCACCCTCTGTGTTGACAGCTTGCAGTGCTAAAGAAGAAGTGATAGGAATGCTCATTTTGGCACAGGACTTGGTCCAGTCCTCCAAATGAACTTTGATTAGGTGTAACCTGAGGTTGGAGATGCCAGTGGTACTGCCAAAAGCTGCAACTTCATGGTCTGGATTAGCCTCTTGAGCTGTACTAAAAACAAACATGTATTAAATTTTAAACATCAGGACAGGGTCTGGAAATGCAAAACTCACAGACAAAACTTGCAGACACTCTTTAAATCCTCTTCATCTCCCATAGTCTTCCCCTTTCCCCTTCCCTTCCCCTTCCCCTTCCCCTTCCTCTTTTCAAAAAATGTCCAAACATCTTTTGCTCCACCCTTCTTTCCCTTATGTTTAGATTTCACAACTAAAGACTCATTGGAGTCTGATTCCACAGATAACAACTGCAACTGAGAAGCTATCTCAGTTGGTGATTTATGTGATTCCTCATCATCAAGTGACCCTGAACCAAAATCCTCTGCAGTCAATGGGAAGACACTTGGGCTGGAGTAAATAAAACCCTGACAGCACGTGCTCTAGACTTTGAGGGTGTTGCTGCAACTGTTTTCCTAGCAGGAGTCAGTGGCATCAAGGGATCAAGCTGCAAGATTTAATCTAATAAATATGCAAGTTAACTGTATGCTCACTTGGAGAGCTCGTTTAGATGGTTGACGAATTCTCACTGCTGGATAGATTTTGGTCCTGACATGATTGACTTGTTGCATTTCCACTCACCACGGCCTGTGTCACCTAACTGAGGTTCTGGGCTTCCAAATACATCAGATCCTCCTGGAGCAGGGGATGGATAGTCCAAGTTGTCAGTTCCTGCTGCTGATGGATAAGGTATTATCATTATTTTCCACAATGTGGCCATCTGCCACTCACCAGATGGTTTGTTGGTCCCATGGGCTAATGATTGCTGAGCAGGCTCCTTGCCTTTACACCATAAATTAGATTAGAAAAATACAGAGCAAATATTCACCTGTAGTTTTTGGCTTGTTATTCATTGAACTAGGTGTCTCAGAGTAGTCTGCAGTCATCATCATTAAGCTAAATGGTATCTCATTATCTGCATCTAATTACCATCACTTGTCTTGGTTTTTCTGACTTTTTTCTGATTTTTTCTTGCTGGGGGCATAGTGAGAGGTGGGAGAGAGAGACAAATGTCGTGCCCATGCAGCAGCACAACTCTTATATAACAGCTACCTAAATATAGACACTACTATACCCAAGCTACCCAAATATAGTAATAGGTATACGACAGAGGGAACAAAGGGTGGCGATAGGTGAGAGGGTGAAAGGCGAGAGGGCAAATGGGCAACAGGTGAGAGGGGGAGAGGGCAACAGGGCGAGGAGAGGGCGGTGAATGGGCGAGAAGCAAGAGGGTGAACGGGCGAGAGGGCGAGAGGCGAGAGGCGAGAGGGGGAGAGGGCAAGAGGGCGAGGAGAGGGCGGTGAACGGGCGAGAAGCGAGAGGGTAAATGGGTGAGAGTCAGAGGGCGAACGGGCGAGAGGGTGAGAGGGCGAGAGGGTGAGAGGCGAGAGGGCACAGGCGGGAGGGCAAGGGGGCGGGGAATGGGCGACAGGGTGTGCAGGTGGGGTGGCAGTGGCCTGGTGAGTTGATGCATGACTGGGAGCGGCGGGCACTTACCTGGTTGACGTGAGAGGCAAGAGGGTGAACGGGGGCGAGAGGGTGACAGGGCGAGAGGGTGACAGGCGAGAGGGCGAACGGGCAACAGGCAAGAGGGTGGCAGGTGATAGGGCGACAGGCGAGAGGGAGAATGGGCGACAGGGGGAGAGGGCGACAGGGCGACAGGGCGACAGGGCGACAGGGCAGGGCGACAGGGCAAGAGGGCGAGAGGGCAAGGAGAGGGCGGTGAACGGGCGAGAGAAGAGGGCGGTGAACGGGCGAGAGGAGAGGGCGGTGAACAGGCAAGAGGCGAGAGGGCGAGAGGGCGAGAGGGCGAGAGGGCGAAGGGCAAGGAGAGGGCGGTGAACGGGCGAGAAGCGAGAGGGCGAGAGGGGGAGAGGGCGAGAGGGCGAGGAGAGGGCGGTGAATGGGCGAGAAGCGAGAGGGCGAACAGGCGAGAGGGGGGCAAGAGACACGATGACTCATGGTTAAACCGGCTATAGCCGGCTCTAGCTGGCTCATAAGCTGCTCTATGGCTATAGCCTAGCCAATCAAAGCCATAGCCAAAAATAGCTATGGCTCGGCTAATCATCAGCTTAGCTAAGCCGGCTAGCAGCTATTAGCCAAGCCATTGACAACACTAGTCTGGGCAGAAAGGATGAAGTCCTATCTTCTTCACGTAGGATCATGGTCTATCATCAATTTATCATTTCCTAAACCATCCCCTCCCACCAATTCAGCTGGTGCTGCAGCAGCAACAGAATACAGAAAAGAACTCCGTGAATGGCAAAAATTTAATGATTCTGGTCTAGGAGCTTTACATCTCAAAGTCTCTGATTCCATCAGGCGACATATAGCTTCCGACGATCAATTACTTTTGGCATGGAACACGTTGGCTACTAGCTATAAGAAGACTACACCAGCGCTCATATTTGACCATTTTCAGAAAACGGTTAAATTCCAACTCTCAGGGAAAGATCCCGTACCTGAGATCGAAAGACTTGGATCATATTTCGCACAGCTCACAGAGGACAAAGTCGAGATCCCTGATTTCATGCAGGCCCTTATTCTTGCAGCCGCTCTTCCCAAAGAATGGACTGCCGTTTCTACAGCCATGTTCCAGTTATACAGAACAGATAAATTCACCTTTGAGGCTATCTCCGATTCCATCATTGGAGAGTACCGTAGAAGTTACGCCATGAAACAACAATACAATTCTAGGGACAAAGCAAATAAAATCAGTGGAGTAAAGAGGAAAGAAAAAGATGCGACGTGGAATCATCAGAAAAAGGATGACGAAAATCAGCGTCAGGGTTCTGATGAATCCAAAGATCAAAGACCTCGCCCTTGCAAGGGTTTCAGAGGCAAGGGAAAGAAACGCGCCCAAGAAGCAGACGTTCCTCCTGAGTCTGATCAGGAGCATAACGCCGTTGAGATTATATCTCCGGCTCTTTCAATTGCGGCACAAAACGTACAAAACCGCATGCTCCCACCAGCTGCCCGATTCACGGGTCAGTCACAAACCCGAAAGGGTGTATGGGACAAGTCTAATAAGACCAGATTGCTTGCAGAACGCATCGGCGCTATACCAATGACGGAAACTTTAAAAATACTAGATACCGTCACAAAAGATGAAATATCTTTTGAACCGCCTCACAAACGAAAAAGATCTGAGATAGATCTTGATTACTCAACTGTGGGAAATCCACAAGACGTTTTGGAAGAAACATTATTTGAGGATGGTGACAAAGATTATGACATCCCGATGGATCCGCTCTTTGATGACAATGCTGTAAGCCTCGGTGACGAGTTAAGTCATTTATTTGTCAGTAGAGAAACTACTAAATGCTTTTCACAGCGACATGGTAGTGTAAATGTATATAATGAAAATATACATTATTTTTCTCATTGCAATAATTGTGTGAAATGTAAAGAAAATGAATCGTCATGGATTCTTGACTCAGGAGCATCATTGCATTTTACACACAATCAAAATGACTTCTTATATTATCGACAATTGATCGATAAAAGGTTTGTACAAACCGCTGCTAAAGGAAAAACTTTACAGATACTAGGCGTAGGAGCTGTTATGATCAAAATAACTGTTAATGGAAAGCAGATATAAAATTGATCAGGCCAGTCTTTTATATTCCCGACATGGATACAAGATTACTCTCCATGGGAACTTTCCTAAATCAAGGGTATTCCCTTTCAGGAAACAAAGATCTTATCGATCTTATTAAAGAATCATCAATTATAAGATTCTCACCACATGAAAAAGGACAAACCATATATTGGTTAGATTCCGAAATTCATAATGAATCAATAAACGTTGTGACACAAAAACCTGATTTTCATATATGGCATAAACAATTGGGACATCCACAAGACGAAGTAATCCAAAAAGGAAAAATTCATTTAGACGGATTCCCAAATATTCCAGTTCCAAAACGGAAACAAATATGTTCAGGATGCGCAAAAGGAAAAATGCGAAGTAAATCATTTCCAGAATCACAAAGTAGAGCATCATCTCCTTTTGATTTAATACATTCAGATCTCAAAGAAATCTCAATGATATCATATCATAAATATAAATATTTCGTGACATTTATTGATGATTTCTCTGGACATCTATGGATTGGTTTATTAAAAAAGAAATCCGATACGGAATCTTTGCTAAAGCAATTTGTTGCATTAATAAAAAACAAATATGGAATATTGCCAAAGAAATGGCGATTTGACGGAGGAAGTGAATTCACTAAAAGTGAAAAATATCTCAAAGATCTCGGTATTGAGATCCAGAAATCACTTCCATATATGTCACAACAAAATGGCAGAGCTGACGAATGAATCGAACTATTTGGGAAAAGTCACAATCCCTCAGATTCGACGCTTGCTTACCACAATCATGGTGGGAATTTGCACTTGAACACGCAGTATACCTATATAATAGGACTCCATAGCTCGTAATAAATGGCAGACACCATATTTTCTTATTGAAAAGAAAAAACCGAATGTATCGGATTTATGAGTATTTGGATGCCAAGCTTATGTATATATTCCTGCTGAATGCAGACAAAATAAGCTTGAAGCCAGATCTAAGATGATGATCTTTCTGGGATATAAAAATGGAATGAAAGGATATAAATTTATGAATCCCGAAAATAATACCATTTTTATGGGAACAACTGGAGTTTTTGACGAAACAAAATGTCCAAAATGTCAAAACTCTGATCTAATTCCCACATTTCTCAATCCAGAGGAAGAGTTTGAGGATCTCATGCCAGAAATACCTCATGAATCGTCTAACGAACACAATACATCAGATGAAGAAGATTCATCAAAGTCAGAGAGTGATAGCAACTCGTCTGATGAATCTAGTATATCTCCAAAGGAAAGGGATCTGATAGTTCAGATGATCAAAGAGAAATTGAAGAAGATCTATTTGCTCCTTCAAGACCCTCATCTCCAGGTCCATCAAGACCAACTAGAAATAGACGACCAGTCAATCGACCAGATAACATCTATGGAGATAAAGATCCAGTTGAAATCGAAAAAATTGATAGAAGAACGAAATTAAATTGTTTCACAATTAATGAATTGTTATCATATGCAATTCCTATCAACGATACAGCAAATACAGCTGTACCTGAACATCAACCACGAAATATTTCGCTTACCAATCAGCAAACAAAAAGATTGGATAAACGCTGAAAAGAAAGAATGGGATATGCTCATTAAAAGAGGTTAATAATAAATCTACAACATCTCCCTGAAGGTCGAAAGGCCATAGGTTGCAGATGGGTTTATGTCCAAAAGACAATGGACGTAAAAAAGCTCGTCTAGTTGCCCAGGGTTTTTCCCAAATAGATGGCATGATTACGATGAAATATTCTCACCAGTTGTAAGATATGAGACATGTCATCTCATACTTGCACTTGCAGCACTAGAAAACTATATGTGTCATTTCTAGATGTGACTGCTGCATTTCTATATGGAAAACTGGACGAAGAAATATATATGAAACAACCACCAGGTTTTATAAATAAAGATAAAAAAGACATGGTATATAAATTATATCGTGCACTTTATGGATTAAAACAAGCTTCTTTAGCTTGGTGGAAATCATTAGACGAATCAATGGAAAAAATGGGCTTTAATACGAATACATTCGGATGTGGGTGTATTTGTTTTTAAACAAGGATCCAACATTGTCATAGCAATAATTATGTTGATGACTCAATGTTTTTGGGATCTAACAAAAATCATAACATTGCATAAAAAGCAAGAATTTATGAATAGATGGGAATCTAGAGATTTAGGAGATCTCATCAATGGTCAAACAAAACTTTTTATCGTTCCAAATAAAGAAACAAGGAGATAAAATTACCATCGATCAAAAACCCTATTTGCATAAAATAATCGAGACTAGAATGAGTGATGCTACACATATAAACACTCCGCTTCCAACTGGATATGAACCAATGACAAATGATCAATCACTAGATCAAAAGATTAGATCACAATATCAATCAGTTATGGATCATTACTATACTTAATGATTGGAACAAGACCAGATATATGTTTTGCTGTGATAAAAATGTCTCAATTCTCAGCAAATCCGTCATCAGATCATTTAAAACATGCAATAGGAATGGCTAGATATCTAGCAAAAACTGCAGATCTCTTCATTAAATACGACGGATCATTAAGATCTGGCCTAATGAGCTATACTGACTCAGATTGGGCTTCAGATAAAAATGATCGACATTCCACATCTGGATTCTTTACTCTTTTATCAGGAGTAGTATCTTGGACATCAAGAAAACAGAAAACAGTGGCACTATCGTCAACAGAGGCTGAATACATGGCCTTATCTGACTGTGCTAGAGAAAATAAATGGATTAGATCAATACTAAGTGAAATCCATTTTCCTATAACAACTGCACCTATATATGGCAATAATATGGGATCTTTATTTATTGCAAATAACCCTGTTACTGAAAAACATTCTAAACATATTGATATTAAATACCATTTTATACGAAAACTCATAAAAAAGAAAGAGATAGAATTACGATTCATTCCAGGATCTGAAAATCCTGCTGATATTCTGACTAAAAATCTTGGTCAAATATTATTTGAAAATTCACACCAATGTTAGGTTTATCAGAATCATTAAATTGATTACTGATGGCCCTGGAGTAGGGCCTTAACCTGCTTCATTTTACTGCAATAAAAGAGACTAGCCTATCACTGTAGAGATTACTCCAGCTGATTTAAAGAACGTCAAACAACTTTATCATTATGGGTAAAAATAGGAAACCCCGCAGTAAAAAACAACAACCTATTCTGACAATTGGAGGACACTCCAATGTCGGACACGAATGTGAGCGGTCGTCTCGCTGCATTTTGAAGAACCCCCACCTCCACCACCTAAAAAACCCCAGCCGCGAATTACATACTCCGGCTGTTGCCATATGGATGGACCAAGCCCTTCAAGGACGAGATCCTTGGAAATTTCCTCCCAAAGCTTTTTGGGCTTGGCAATTAAAGGAAAGGTGGAGATGTGAGGGAATCTCTGGCCACATTTCTTTTGAAGATTTTTGAAAGAATATACGCACCTCTTCTTGCAGGCCTGTGAGAAGATCTTTACTAATCAGTACATGACTGTACAGATTATGGGGGGTGTTGAACGATCTTCACCCCAAATACCCCTAAGTATAGCCTTCAACACAGCTATCACCGGTTTGACCCTTAGAGGGTATTTCTTTTTCTTTTATTTCTTTTATTTATGTAATTAGATTACAAGTCTATTACACAAATATGTACATACACTAAAAGTGTATATAAGACCTGTAGATATCCAATATACGTTCAGTTGCTCTTTCTTCCCTACCAGGATGTGAGTACCTCCACTCTATGAGTGTAAAAGACCTGGAGAGGTCTCTGGTCACTGTCTCTGACAGTGATACAATACTCAAAACACCTGAGAGGTGTCTGGTCACTGTCTATGATAGTGATACAATACTCTTGTCATCATGGACGTATGACTCTATGTCTGACGGACATATGAGCTCATCGTTCATGACAGTGACGACCACTGAGACAAACTATGTCTGACGTACATATGATTGCTGCTCAACACATACGTTCACATTTGCTCGCATTCTACATTCGCGCAGTGTGCTTCCGGAACTGGCATTGACGGGAAGACTTTAACTCACTCACAAAACCCCCTGTCTTTCGCTTTGATAGGTTGGAGCTTATTACATTGGCTGCCCCAGTGAGGCTTTTTAAAGAAAATTCCGCCATCTACGCCACCAGAATCACCTTGCGAGCGAGAATTTCCCGGACACCTCGCAGCATCGCCCTACTCGGTAGCTTAGTCACCGACTGGTACAAATCGTTGAAAACAAGGAGCAGAAACTGCGCAGCACCTCTTACAGCAAGACCCTAGCCAAGCGTTAACGGAGATCTTTAAGCACACCACGGGCTTTGGTCGCCAATCCCGCCGCAATCTAGGACTCTCGCCGGAATTTCAGTGTACGGAAAGGATAAACCAGTTGCTCACACAACCCGTAGCGTCCTCATCTCATACCACCGCTAGCGCAGAGACTGCGGATCCGAGCTCACTGCACGACTCGGAAGATATCACGCAACCCGCGGATAATCACCAGGACAGCAATTGCTCCAGCAGCCCGCTCTCATCCTCACCTTCGCCAAGTCCACACTCCTCGCCCCCGCATAATAGTATCAAGTTCAGCAGCACAGCAGCAAACCCTTTGGATTCCGCACCGCCGATTAACCCCTATTTCCCAACCAACCCCGCATTGCTCATTCCACCACCCGCTATGCTATCCGCAATGGCCACTAACCCAATCCCGCCATCACATAAATCCATGCCAGCGCAGTACAGCCATTCCGCTCCCCATTTTGATTCCACCCAGCCGCGTCGCCTGCCTAGGTACTTCGCGGAATTAGAGCTACTTTTCCGAGAATCCGCGGTTATAGCGGAACAGGAACGGAAGACGTATGCGCTCTGCTATTTGGAGGATACCGAATATGAGCTATGGGGCTCCATCGAAACATTCCCAGCACCTGCGACCTATGACGCATTCAAGGAATCTATCCAAACGCTGTATAGTGGAGTCATTAACGAGTGACAATACATGCAAGATCACTTGGATTGCTAATCGAGGAAACGCTCAGACTCGGAGTTAAAACCGTGGAAAGCCTATGCGGATGTTACCAAAGGTTCCTAGTCATCACCAAGTACCTCGTAAGCCATGACCGGCTATCGGTGCGCCAGCAAAGCGAGTATTTTTTTAAAGGTTTCCAAGTCGACATTGCCACGGAAATGTATAGGTGGATGCGCAGTCAATATCCAAACGTGCATCGCGGAGATCCGTTTTCATTGGAACAAATGCTGGCAGCGGTGCAGGAAGTAATACAAGGTCAATCCTTTTATGATAAACTAATAAATAAAGCCGCTGTCCCGTCGTACGCAATGAAAGCCAAATCCCCCGCGCCTCCCCCGTTCAGAAGCGAACCTCTGGCAACCACACAATACATAAAGCAAGAAGAAATGGCGGCGATGTTGGAAAAGTTAGGGCAGAGCATGATGCAAACACTAACGCAGGCAATGGCAGCGACTCAATACCGCGCTCCGCAGTCCGCGCCACAGTTCCGCACGTACAGTTCCCCAGCGAGCGGCGCTAACGCTATCCCTATAGGAACGTCCCAGCCTGCGCAGCCAAGCGGGTTCCGTGCATGTAACTTTTGCGGAGAAACGGCGCACTTGATAAGCCGCTGTCCGGAGGTAGACAACTATATGGCGAGCGGCAAAATCGCAAAGAACGCGGAGGGCTGCATCACATCACCAACGGGAAATTACCTCCCGTGTTTCAATCAGAGTAATACGATGAAGGAAAACATCGACGAGCACCACCGACAAACAGACGCGCCGCCCGCAGCCTCCAACACCCACCCCACAATGTATTATACCGCCCACAGCACTGATACCATAATCGCGCCCGCCATTGCCACTACTGCCGCACCAGTGTTATCATACAGGGCCACAGTCGAAGATGAAGAGGACGAAGAAGAGCTGAAACAACTTCAGCAAAGAATAGTGGCGCTTCAGACAAAGAAGGTAGTACTGGATCGGGTAGAGATTCCGTTGCACGTGAAGGGTAAGGAAGCGGTGCCCGCAGGCACTAGGGACACGGATAAACCGACGGAGATTGTATCTCCAGAGGTAGCAAAAGAACAGCCGGCCATCCATCCGTTCTCCGATGCCCGCGACGCAAATTACCAGCCACCGCAAGATTGCCCGTTCGGATCCGCGCCTAAAAATAGCGGACCTTCCTACACCACCACGGGACCGGCGCAAAACAAGAAGTTGGTATAAAACCTATTCAAACGCATGTTGCAGAATCACGCGGCACACGTCAGTTATGAGGAGTTATTAGCGGTCTCTCCGGACATCCGCACCAAGCTCCGAGACTACCTAACGCCACGTTGCATTCCCGCTAACATACTTCTACACTGCTTAAGCAGCTGTGTAGATGGGGGGGGAGTTGTGAGACCGTGGAAGATTCCCGACACCTCTTTTCGAGTGGGCATGAATTCGACGTGTGCGCATGTGATGGCGTGTGGCATTGGGTGATTAGATGAACGTGGCAGCAAGGCCGAGAGAGAGGGAGAGCCAACAAGGGGAAAACGAGAGTAAAACCGGCCAATTACGAGGAGGGAGGGAGAATAGTGTATTGCTTGTGACTACTGTGACATGTAACTATAAACCAAGTATGACTAAGCTACTCCAATTTAGGCAGAGCCCCTGTCCACTGGTGTACAGAGCTCAAGCTCATCATCCCCATCTAACTTTGAAATCTGACCATCCCTGGTCAGCTACTGAAAGCCAATGGTGAAGACGAAGCCGATAAACCGAGTGCAGAGGTGGCGGCGTGGCGAGAGTGCCGTCTGGGCGCGTGAACGGGTCGTCGAAAGCGGCTGAACGAGGCGCGGCGGCGAACGAAGTGGGCGGTGGGGATGCGTTGGGCGTACGACGGTCGATACGGAACGGTTGGCGAACGATACATGGCCGGCGGGGACTTGCTGGGCGTACGACGGATGTGGTTGTCGCTACGAGACGCGTCTCGGCTGGCCATGGAGGGCCGTCGTTTGATTGACGGACGGCGTGGGCGCTACGGTCTTTGCTACGACGGGCGGCGTGGACGTGGGCTGACGGCGTGGGCTGTCTCGGCGACGTGGCTGTCGTTTGGTTGACCGACGACTTTGGGGAGTCGCTTGGCGTTTGGGAACGGCCGAGGCCTTGAGTGACGGCGGGTCGGTTGTTGATTGACGGTGACAGCGGCGGCGCGTAGTCGCAGGCGGTTCGACGAAGGGCGTACGCGGTGACGTGGCAGTCGATGGGTGTCGTCGTCGGCTGAGGGGTCCTAGTACTCTGTAGTCGATGTCTTGAATACTTGCGGGCGATGGCGGGTCGTAACGAATGAACTGGGGTGCTGACAAGCTGTGGGGGGCGGAAACGAGGGCAGTATGTGTAACGAGGGCGCGTTGAGCGCTACGCGAGCTGAACGGTCTTGCGAGGGAGCTACTTGGGCTGACGGCGAGACGTCGCACTTGAAACGGTTGGCCGATTACGCGAGTCGGGGCTTGTAGAGGCGGTAGACGAGGGTGGCGACGGACTGGACTAGGGCATCGGCTGCCGCTGAGATGTCGTAAACTGGGCGCGGCGGGACTTGCTTGCGAGACTAAAACTTCATACGAACTTGCTAACTGCTGGAGGGGGGTTGCGCAGACTTTACGAAGGGCGGTGGCCGGAAAACTGGTGGCAGGTGTCGACAACGAGGCTTTCCGTGGGCTACGAGGGGAAGACAGGCGGTGGGCGGCGAAACGAATGGCGTGCGTGCGTCAAGATGGGAAGTTGGATGCAAATGTCGGCTGGCGGGTGTCAACGTCGGCAGGTGGGCGCGTTACGCAGGGAAATGGGCGCTCGTTGAGGAAAATGGCGTGGTAGTCGTGGCGAGAGAGTCCTTGGCTGTGGGGTTTTTCATAACGAACGAACCGGGGTGCTGTGGTGGTGTCGGAGAACGCGCGTCGTATAAGTAACAGAGGGTGTTCGTCAGCTGATAAGTGAGGTTGGCGTCGTATTGCGTTGATTAGATCCGTTGGCTAACAGTTTACGTTCGATTGACAAGGTGCAGCCGGCGGGAACGGTCGTTTTGCGAGGGTACTGAACTTGGGCGAACGGCCGCTGAGATGTCGTGAACTGGGCGCGGTGAAACTTTGATGAAAAGGGTAATCTTGCGCAGACTGAAGAAAGGCGGCTATCCGCCCGCGGCGGCGAATAGACGCTGAGATGTCAACTAGTGGGCGCGGTGCATGACACTTTAAACGCGATTGCGCAGACTTCACGAAGGGCGGCTGTCCAAAAGCAGGAACAGATGTCGTAAACGAGGTGGGTCCGAAGGCTACAGGATGTCGGAAAGGCGGTAGACCGGAAGGGCGAGCAAACGAATGTGCAGAGACGTCGAGCATGGGTACAGCTGCTGAAACCGGGCGCGTTACACGAAATGTGGGCGCTCATTGGGAATTGGTCGTAGGGGTCGTGAACGAGTGAATAAAGTCGGTTTCGCAGGTCGGGGGCGGCTAGAAGGCGGGCGTCGGGCGACGAGCATGGTGGTGGGCGCGAACGTCGGAAAGTGGGCTCGTCACGCAATGTGACGGGCGCTCGCAGTTAAACTAGTCCGAGGGGGTCGTAAACGAGTGTGGGCGTGCGTCAGGGAGCTGTGGGCATCACAAACGAAGCAACACGAGGCTGGGGTGAGGCTCGTCGAGGTGAGCTTGTCGAAGGGAGGTGCCGGCGGTTGTCTTCACAGAGCCTCACTGGGGCAGCCAATATAACATACTTCTACACTGCTTAAGCAGCTGTGTAGATGGGGGGGGAGTTGTGAGACCGTGGAAGATTCCCGACACCTCTTTCGAGTGGGCATGAATTCGACGTGTGCGCATGTGATGGCGTGTGGCATTGGGTGATTAGATGAACGTGGCAGCAAGGCCGAAGGAGAGGGAGAGCCCAACAAGGGGAAAACGAGAGTAAAACCGGCCAATTACGAGGAGGGAGGGAGAATAGTGTATTGCTTGTGACTACTGTGACATGTAACTATAAACCAAGTATGACTAAGCTACTCCAATTTAGGCAGAGCCCCTGTCCACTGGTGTACAGAGCTCAAGCTCATCACCGCACCCGCCCAAGCCGCTAGCACCAACTTTGCCGATGCACGCCTATACGACGCAAATACCATCTGCGAGATCTACGTCATGCCAGATCTAGCGGAAGCGTTTTACTGCATCGAAGGACCGGGCAAGCCTCGCATGCAAGTCGCAAAGGAGTCACATGCAATCTGCTGCGTGCAGGGGATGATAGACGGACGTGCCGAGGTAGAGTGCGTCGTAGACCCCGAATGCTCAATAGTGTGCATGTCGGAGGCCATTTGCAACAAGCTCGGGATCGCCTACAATCCCACTATCAAAATAGACATGGAAGCAGCAAACGGAGAAGTCGACACGTCACTTGGAATTGCCAACAATATATCTTTCCACATAGGCGACATCAATTTATATTTCCAGGTGCATGTTATCCGCTCGCCCACTTACGATATCCTGTTAGGCCGCCCGTTTGACGTTTTAACACAATCAATTACCAAAAACCACGGAAACAAGGATCAGACCATCACTATACACGATCCCAACAGCGACAAAATAGTAACGGTTCTGACCATGCCCCGCAGCTGCCCCAAATACAATATGCGCAAAGAAGAGGAAAGGATTTTCACACAACCTCGAGGAATTGATAGGGGATCATGGAGAGGTAGCTTGTATATTGAACATTGACCCTGTTACGCAGCGCCCCATAGATATTCTGGCCGTTTCCCCCATCTCATCCTTACAGTCCGACAATCATGTATATAAAGAAAGCGAGTCCAATAACCACCTTGCTAGCCTCTACCTTGGTGCCGTGCTGAGTCTACGCGAAATTAAAACGGACAGCTGCGATCCGCTCACGCAAGCTTACCTTAACGCTTCCGCATCCGAGACTGCCGCTTCCGCATCCGAGACTTCCGCTTCCGCATCCAAGACTTCCGCTTCCGCTACCTCTGCTCCACGCAAAGCACCCACCTCCGCGAACCCGTGTCGTGACAATGTTTCCCCAGTGTTCCTATCCGCGCAAAAGAAAAAGTACAAGCCCGTCGTGAAGAAAGTTAAGCCAGTTATCAGCCAGTTACCAAAAGAGTTCCGCATCATCAGAGAATCAAGGGCGATCCACTCGCCGAGTTACCCACGTTAAGTACGACACCACCGAGTTTATGCCATGTGGCGTTATATGGAGGAGCAAAAGAGAACACTGGAGGCAGAACACGGTAGCGAGTTCCTATGGCCCAAAGAGACGAAGCTCATGCACCACTTCATGACAAACATGATCAGGCCTTTGCCTGGGATGATAGCGAGCGAGGGAGATTCAAGACCAAATTCTTCCGCCGGTAGAAATTCCAACAATCCCGCACACGCCGTGGGTACAGCGTAACATTCCAATCCGCCGGACTATACGACCAGATTTGCGACATTATCCGGACAAAAATCGATGCAGGCGTCTATGAGCCATCCAACTCCTCATATAGGTCCTGATGGTTCTGCGTACTAAAGAAAACGGGCAAGCTCTGCTTGGTGCACTTGCTGGAACCGCTTAACGCGGTTACGATCCGACACTCAGGCATCACGCCCATCCCGGAACACTTAGCGGAGAACTTCGCAGGACGCGCATGCGGTGCTATGCTTGACCTTTTCGTCGGATACAATGAGCATCCACTTGCTGAGGATTCATGAGATTTAACCACGTTTCAGACGCCTTTCGGAGCGATGCGTCTTACTACCCTGCCCATGGGATGGACCAACTCGGTCCCAATCTTCCACAACGATGTCACCTGCATTTTACAACCCGAGATTCCGGAGCTAACAATACCTATATCGACGATGTACGGTCAAAGGCCCTCCAACGCGTTATGAGCGGGATGACAACACCTACGAGACTATTCCGGACAACCCTGGCATCAGACGTTTCGTATGGGAGCACTTCCAGGGTCTCAACAGGGTTGTCCAGCGCATGAAATATGCCGGCGGCACCTTCTCTGGAAAGAAACTGGTGCTATGCGCTCCCTCAATTACAGTGGTCGGTCACCTATGCACGTACGAAGGGCGCAAACCTGAGAAAGACCTACTCGCTGTGGTCAAGAATTGGGCTCCGTGTACGTCATTATCTGAAGTCAGAGCGTTCTTAGGTGTGGGATGGATCTTCATTAAAAACTTCGCACAAAAAGCAAGTCCGCTGGTTGCACTAACGCGGAAGGATGTACCATTTGCGTTCGGAGTAGAGGAAATAGCCGCACAGGAATCACTCAAACAATCGCTTATAGCATCGCCTGCGCTACGCCCCATTAACTATAAATCCGATGCGCCAGTGATCTTAGCGGTGGACACCTCGTGGATCGCAGTTGGGTTCTTTTTGTGTCAATGTGACCCTGACAAGCCCTCAGTTCGGTACTATAACCGCTTCGGGTCGATTACGCTAAACGAGCGGAAGCGCGGTTCTCGCAGCCAAAACTGCAGATTTACGGTCTGTTTCGCGCATTAAAGGCGCTCAAACTTTATCTCATAGGAGTCCGGAACCTGATTGTGGAAGTCGACGTGCGTTACATCAAAGACATGCTCAAAAACCCGGATATTACCCCCTCGGCATCAATCAACCGATGGATCTTGGCGATCCTGACTTTCCATTTCAAGTTAGTGCACGTGCCGGGTCGACTTCATGCACCCGACGGATTGTCCAGATGCCCGCGGCAACCCCTGGATGAGGAACCTGACGTGGAAGAGAACGAGGACTTCGATGATTGGATCGACAACCTTTACGGGTTCATGCACCAGATCAATGCCGCGCCTTCCAAGAACATCACAAAGCAAGACGGCCGACAACACATACGAGATCCGGAAGTTCCGCATTACACTAGCATCGCGGAAAAACGTAAAAATCCACTTACGACGTTCTTATTGACCGATGCAGATACGCCGCCACCTGAGAACGAGGGAACACAGGTTCCGGAAGGAGAGGAAGACAATTCGTACAAGGGGATTTTTCCGTGGAGAAGCCAGACCGCCTCGAGAGACGAGAAAAAGTTACAAATGGCAAAACGCTTCCTTGCAGAATTGGAAAGGCCCAATAATCTGTCGGACAAAGAAAGTATCCGGTTCATGCGGTATTGTACCAAGTTCTTCATGAAAAACGATACGCTGTGGTTAAGAGACAGGAGCGGTGCGCATAAAGTGGTATTGGATCCGCATCAGCGGGTTAGCATATTGGTCAGCTGCCACGACGAGTTAGGACACCGCGGCTATTATGCGACACAATCGGTAGTCATGCAGTGGTTTGGTGGCGCAGATGCAAGACGACATCAAATGGTAATCAAATCATGTCGCGGTGTCAAGCCCGGCAACTACAGTTATACCCGCATCCCGCCCGTTGTCGTGGAACCGGCCCCTATCTTTGCAAAGGTATACTTGGACACCATGCATCTTCCGCCTTCAAAACCAATACAAGTATCTCGTCCAAGCCCGTTGCTTGACGCATTACCCGGAGTATTGCGCACTATGTCGCAAAACCGCCAACGCAATAGGTGACTGGATATTTGAAGAACTGATCTGCCGCTGGGGGAGTCTAGTGAAATTGTAACAGACAACGGAGCACCCATTATCCGGCTGTTTGCATCTAGCGAAGAAGTATCACATTAACCACATCCGCATTTCCGGTTACAACTCTCGCGCTAATGGCATTGTAGAGCGCAGTCATTACGACGTCCGGCAAGCTTTAGTTAAAGCCAGCAAAGGGGAAGGATCCAATTGGGCTCCAGCCCTACATTCCGTATTCTGGTCGGAGCGAGTCACAGCAAGACGTCGCATGGGCATATCACCATACTTTGCAGTAACCGGAACGCATCGCTGCTTCCGCTCGACATCACGGAGGCTACCTACTTGCTACCGCCGCCCGAGGCTTTCCTGTCGACCACCGAGCTCATTGCCCGACGCGCTACGGAACTGCAGAAGCGACATGCGCAAACGGAAGTTCTAAAAGGGAAGGTCTACGCAGCGGCGTAGCAGCGGCTAAACGATTCGAGAAAGAGCATCCGACAATCATCCGCGACTTCGATTTCAAACGCGGAGCGTTGGTATTAGTCCGCAATACCGCAATTGAGAAGTCACTAAACCGGAAGATGCGTCCGCGCTACATTGGCCCATATGTGATCTTACAACGTAACCGTGGTGGCGCGTACATCCTTTGCGAGCTCGACGGAACGGTACTCGACCGGCCTTACGCGGCATTCCGCGTCATTCCTTATTTTGCGAGGCGAGGGCTAACTGTTCCGGACGACGTATTAGACGCCTCGGAGGAACGCATGCGACAGATGGCCAACTCGCACTCTCAAGGAGATGACGACCAGCCCACACCAGCTACCGCGACGAAGAAGAAACATGCGAAGAAGAACTTGGGTACTACCAAGTAGACCCGGAAGCGGACCCGGCCGAGTCAGACGATGATTGAGCATTTCCGTTACTCTTTACTATTTTAGACGCTAATTCATTTCCATCCTATACTTAGTATCTTCCGTACGATAATTCCGTTGCGCTCCAGGACTACGTCTGCTCATACTGCGCGTCATTGTTATTTTCCACTTATGTTATACTGCTCGCTTTACTCACTCTTTTTACTTACGGTGTCTCAAAAAGCGCAAAAACAAACCGTACATTGTCCCGAGGGACTACGAAAACAACAACACTATGGAAAACCTAAAGGGGAGGCGAAGCCGGTGAGAACATGACCATGTCGCCCTCGAGTTTGCCTTCTTCCGCGCCAACCGACTCCTGCTCCGCAACGTTCGTTTCCGCTTCTGCCTCTGACACCGCATGTCCTACGTTCCATCCGTCCAATGTCTCCGCGCCCGATTGTTCCGCTCCAACGACAGTTTCGCCAAGACCTTGTTCCGCAGTTGTCCCCAAGGTCCGGCTTGGCCCCGTCCATGACCGGCGGTGGACAGAAGAAATCGAGCAGCGAGTACGTCGCGTGACGCGTATCGAGAGCGATATTCCGGAGTTTATATTGCAGGTTCGCCTGCGTCGCTTGCAAGTCAAGAAGTTGTCGCAAGAGCGCGTTTTGCTCGCGCAAGAAAATGTTGGCTCGTTAGCGGATCTAGCCAAGGCCCAACGACCCTCGCATCGCGGCGGACTGCTCTTGAAGCCGCTGTAGCAAGCGGACGCTTTCGGAAGTGCTCGTACCCGCGTCGCTGGTCTTCTCTACGTCGCTCGCGACCGCAGGTTCCTCGGCCTCTTCGGATCCCTCGTCGCTCAACTCGACCACTTCCCGGGATTTCACTACCTTCTTCGACCCGCCCAGTCACCGACACTCCGTTTATTTGACAAGAAATGCGCGCCTCGCGACATTCGACGCACACCCGGCTCTTTGCATTCACCTGCGGATAACAGGTGATCTGCTTTCGTATGCAACTGC
Organism: Amanita pallidorosea; assembly: GCA_023014475.1. Taxonomy (NCBI): domain Eukaryota; kingdom Fungi; phylum Basidiomycota; class Agaricomycetes; order Agaricales; family Amanitaceae; genus Amanita; species Amanita pallidorosea. The sequence continues at coordinate 410,968 of JAEBUS010000015.1, read as the reverse complement.
ATTTTCCATTAGAGCCAGACTATATCAAAAGAAGTAAAGCCACTGACCGATCGCATGCCTGCTCGTTAGGCGTACTGGACTTGGACCGCTTCGAAGGGCCCGCCTCCGTTCCCGTACTTTCCGCTCTTGCTCGCTTTTGACGCTGCTTACGCGCCCTCGCCGCCTCCATTTCGTTAGCAATGACCAAGTCACTGAGAGCGACCAGATCATTTGCCAGGACTGCCTTCTCAGCGATATCCGCTGCGGTGAGAACCGATGCGAAGTCGGAAGGAGAAGATTCGCGAACCTTGGTTTTGCCTTTCGGCCGCGGTTTAGGACGAGCCTCTTGTTGCGCACGGGTTTGTTCTTCCAGCACGCGTTAATAGGTTACTACACTGCTAAAGCAGCTGTGTAGACAGGGGGTGTGTGTGTGAGCTAGTTGAAGAGTCCCGACATTGCCAACCAGAGGAGCACACAAGAACGTGCACGGAGCGGAAATGCGGAGAGCGGATGTGATGCAACAGAACGCGCGCTGAGTGGAACGCAAGTGCGGACGGGCGGATATGACGTGTGACCTAGTAACTAAACGCGCACGGAGCGGAACGCAAGTGCGGACGTGCGGATGTGACGTGTGACCTAGTGACAGAATGCTCACGGAGCGGAACGCAAGTGCGGACATGCGGACGTGACACAAAAGAGTAATGGCAATGGCAAGTGACGTGACCACGTCAAAAAGCGGTCGGCGTGTGGGTAGAGTGTGTGACAAGTGTGACAAGAGAGCGAGAGTGCGCGTGCAATGGAAAAAGAGCTTATTGCATGGGAGTGAGATTATGTGTTATATATGATATTGGGGTAGGATGGTATCTTATTTGACAAGATAACTACGAGGCTTTATATACATTTTTGGCCCTATCAGTATGAAGGAACTCTGCGATATTTTCACCTCCTGTCCAAATCCGGGCTTGATATTGATGATCGACGATTTCCATGAAGTTTTCAATCCTTTGTTCTAGATGGGATTTGCCTTTATCCCTTGATTGTGCATTTGGATCTCGATTGTGGCTTCGGAAAGCGTGGAATACAGGATTTGCAGGACCAAAACGGCGGAATGTAAATTGGAGGTCCACCAAGAAGTGAATTTTGGCTTCTGGATCATTAATGCTAGGCGTCGCACTGTGCTGTTATATTCAGAAAGTCGTCAATTACATGAGTCAAGTGAGCAATGTATTCTTCAACGTCAGGAATCCTTGTATGCCAAAGCAAAACGACAAGTCTGCCCAATCGTAATCCATCCGTTCAAAACTGTTTGAGGGACATGTCATAGACGGCAAAGGCCATGACTTGCGCAAGTATCTTGAAGTGCTCCCAATGAGAACCTTTGTACGTGCAGATACTCTGCATTGAAGTTAGATGCATTGAGATGGCTTGTATCCAAAGATGTAAGCCGTATTTGAAGCAGCGACATCTGCTTTGATTTGTCAATTATATGTACAGATTGACCCCACCAGTATTTCACGATACCAAGAAGAACCGTATGAAGAATTTTGGTTGGTGTGTCTTGTGAATATCCACCCCTGTTGCCAACATCAAGAGCCAGAAGCAAAGCACGGATCAGTTACGCACCACGCATGTTCAACAATGGATAATAGCCGCAGGGAATCATCATCCACCCCACGAAGCAGCTTGAAGTGATGTTTAAGTTGGGCCTGTTATTTCGCCATCTGAAATCAATTGACCAGTCTTGCGTAGCTTCTTGCCCATCTCCAACACCGAGTTGATGGTAAATAAGGATGTCTTGTCAGTAATGCCCGTCGTCTCAACGGATGTCTGATCTTATCTGTTCCTCCTTTCAAGAGGAAGATTCAGTTGTTTTCTTACTGTATCTTTTGTCTGTCTGGGAGTCCGAAGTTCTGCAGCCTAAACCAATTTTAGTTGAAAGTAAATAGCGGGTGAGCTTGCTCACTTTGAACAAAGAGCTAATACCCAATATTCAGACATCTTAAATCCTTATTACCCAACAGTACACGTCCGACAAAAGTAATTGCAGCAAGACCAACCTTGGACTGGACACTCAGCTTGCATTGGGTTGTCACCATCAAGAATAGCGCATGCGGTACGAGCATAACTTCTTCTTTTGTCTTGCAGTCATAAGCGCCGATTCCTGTTTCATAAGCATTACTGCATTGACCATCAGCATCTGAATTTGGTCGAGCTCAAAATGACATACTTTATCGAGTCCTCTCATAGCGGCCCATAAGTTCCATAAGGAGAGGCATGTGGGGATGACGAGAACAAAGCGCACACGAATACTGCTTATCATATTTCCCGTGGCAAACAACCATTAGACAATATAGACACAAAATGCTTGTCGGATTGCTTTGAGATGTTGCCGTGAGACATCATCCATAAAGATGATGAGCGGAATTGCGTACACCATCCCTTCCTTGTGCTTGCAGGCGAAGTGGGTTGGGCATTTCAACTTCGTAAGTGTTTTGATTCAGCTAACGGAAAATATATGTTCGAGTCGGTGGAAGACAACATGCAGGTAAATAGACTTGCCATATGAAATTGTAGCGCACCAACTTATCGGCACAAGTCTTATCAAATGTAGAAGCAAATTTAGGACGTTGGAGCAATGGTATCCGCTCGTTAATGACGACTCTACACTGCTAAGGCAGCTGTGTAGACAGGGGGGGTTTTGTGTGAGCTAGTTGAAGAGTCCGACGTTGCCCACCAGAGGGGTGCGCGTAAAAACGCGTGCGGAGCGGAATGCGAAGTGCGGATGTGACGTGTGACCAAGTGCAGGAACGCGCGCGGAGGCGGAAACGCAAGTGTGGCTGTGACCTGTGACATGAACGCACTAGGGCAGCGGAAACGCAATGTGCGCGGCTAGTGACGCGACGTGAGTAAACAGCAATGGTGTGTGACGTGGACTGCGTCGAATAGCGGAACGGCGTGTGGGTAGAGAGCGCGTGACAAAGTGTGACACAAAAGCGACAATGGGAATAGGCTACGTAATCGGGAAAAGAGCTTATTGCATGGGAATGATTATGTGTGTGATATGATAATGGAGTAGGATGGTATCTTCTGATGATGACAAGATAACTATGAGGCTTTATATACATTTTTGGCTCTATCAGTATGAAGGAACTCTGCGATATTTTCACTCCTGTCCAAATCCGGGCTTGATATTGATGATCGACGATTTTCCGTGAAGTTTTCAATCCTTTGTTCTAGAATGGGGATTTGCTTTATCCCTTGATCGTGGGTTTGGATCTCGATTTGCGGCTTCGGAAAGCAGAGTTGCCTATTGAGGAAGTGGCTGTGCAGAGAGCGGACTTGCATTCCTGTAACACGGGAAGGAGCGGATAGAGCGGAGTTCGCAAAGTGCGGAAGCGCGGGAAGAGGCGGATCCAGCGGAGCGGAAATGTTCGCACGAGAGCCGAAAGTGTGGAAAGCGGATCGGAAGCGGATCTTCTACACAAGTTCCACAGCGCAGTGACTGCTCATCATCGTCACCCTGGAATCTACCCTAACAATGCTCGGTCGATAGCTTCTGAAAGAAGGAATAACTTACATTTGTCAATGAACAACATTTGCAAGTGCCAGCAATCGTTTGGTGAACTGCTGGTCAGTTGTGTTTCATTTGGTGGCGATTCAAAAAAATGCCTGCGGATAAAATATACTTGCTGGTTGATAAATGGTTCAAGATCTCATTAAGGAAGAAGAATATTCTCCTTCACTCGGACTAGCTGAGTTCGTACTTCAATGGAGCATCCATAAACACTTTTGACCATTGACACCTGTGACAATGCCCTTTGCTTGCCGGTCGACGTGGATAATCCTGCCATAACAAGCCGTGTCACAGGAGGGTTGGCGAAATCCTTAGGAACATAATGAGAGGAGTCTAAACTATGAGTCCGTAAGAGATACCTTCCGCAATAGAAGAGCTCACAGAGGAGCAATGGAAGGAATATGGCAAGGAAAAGGGTTTTGGCGACAGCCAGTAGGCAAGCGCTCCGCGCTGCTGGCTGATAAAGTTTTGATCTTGGACACAGATTCTTGTATTAGTATACCTGAATTATTATATGAATGCTTGTCATATGTCCATCAGATTCAAAACCTAAGTGTGAGTGCAAAACCCAGAATAAAAACATGGTCCAAAATGGGTGTTAAGGCAAATTTGGCAACAAGACAAGAGTATGGCTGTGCAATGTCTAAAGGAATGGGTTCATAACAAACGGCTTAATGAGGCTACTGAGAGTTTGGTCAATGAATTTGTTGGGGATGACGGATCTACGGACGATAGCGTGTGAGCATGCGCCGATGATGAGACGGGTTACGAGGGTTGATGGGACAAGGGAGAAAGCACCCGACTGATGTAGGAAGGAGGAATTGGAAAGATGGATGATGAATTGTATTCAATGCGAGAGCGCCTGACATCAATACAAGGTACTGTCAATTGCACGGCCTTGTCAAATTTCATATTTTATTTTGTATTTATACTACCTATGTACTCGCTAATGGACACCGATTACTCGCAATCGCTCTCGCGCCCACGTCCAACTCAAACAGAATTAAATCAACAGTCAGAAGCAGAAGCATTATGGAACCTAACACAGTTAAGGCAGAGTGTTGTCAAAGCTACGGGACGACAAGGAATGAATTTAAAAGGAACCATTACAGCTATGGATACTGGGGGCGAAATCAATGTTGTTGCATTAGTAGGTTTAGGCTGTACTGGGTCTTGTGTCAGTACAGAGTTTGTCGAAAGACACAAACTCAAAAAACGAAAACTCCTAAGGCCCATGCTGGTGTATAATGCAGATGGGACAAGGAACACATTAGGGAGCTTGGATACATGGTCCAGTTCAAACTACGGATAGGAAGCCATGAGGAGATCATTGAATGTGGGGTTGCCGGACTAGGAAAAATGGATATCTTCTTGGGACACGATTGGTTGCAACACACAAATCCAGTAATGGACTGGAAAAAGCAAGAAGTGTGGTTCACTAGGTGTCCAGGAACATGTTGGGATTGCTCTCACGTAGACAATCCAGAAGATGAAGTGGACCCTATGGAACCTTTGGAAGAAGGTGACAAGCTGTTGGCAGTACACATAGGGGGACCCGAATTCAAACTATGGTCAGTAGCGACGGACATCGCGGCAAAGGAAGCCAATGCATCAAAGAAGCGTTCTTTAGAGGAAGTAGTCCCTGAGCATTACCTCGGACACCAGAAAGTCTTTGAGAAAGAGACCTTTGATGAACTTCCACCAAGGCGTCCTTGGGATCACACAATTGAGCTAATACCGGGTTCTAAGGCAGTGGATTGTAAAATTTATCCCCTCAGCCAAGATGAACAGGCCCAACTGGATGAGTTTTTGAAAGAAAACCTAGAATCAGGTCATATTCAGCCTAGTAAATCTCCCATGGCATCGCCGTTCTTTTTTGTTAAAAAGAAAGATGGAAAACTGAGACCGGTTCAGGATTACTGACAATTGAATGAAATGACGATTAAAAACCGATACCCATTACCACTCATTGGGGAACTAGTGGATAAATTGTCACAAGCTGAGGTCTTTTCAAAGATGGATATCCGTTGGGGATATAATAATGTTCGGATCAAGGAAGGTGATGAATGGAAAGCAGCCTTCCAAACCAACTGTGGACTGTTTGAACCTCTGGTCATGTTCTTTGGTCTAACCAATTCACCAGCAACTTTTCAGACAATGATGAATGATATCTTTTGCCAAGAAATCGCAGAAGGATGGGTGGTCATCTACATGGATGACATTCTGGTCTTTTCAAAATCTCAGGACAAACACACCAAGCATGTAAATCAAATTTTGGCAAAATTAGAAAATCATAAACTCTCCCTGAAACTGGAGAAGTGTTGGTTTGACCAATTGCAAATCGATTTTCTGGGATTGGTCATTAGTACAGACTCAATTTGTATGGAGAAAGGCAAGGTGGACGCCATTACATCTTGGCCGGAACCAACCTGTAAAAAGGAATTGCAGCAATTCTTGGGATTCATCAACTTTTATCGACACTTTGTACAAGGTTTTGCACAGGTGGCCAAGCCATTAACTAAGCTAACAGGCAAGGTTGACTGGTTGTGGACAGAGATTCAATCTGTGGCTTTTCAGGGACTGAAAGACCTTGTGGCGAGGGAGGTTGTCCTCAAAATTCTGACAACGAGGGACAATTTTGGGTCGAAGTGGATGCCTCAGATTTTGCAATCGGTGGAAATTTTGTCTCAACAAGGCAAGGACCAACAATGGAGGCCAGTGGCTTTTATTTCTAAGGCTCTCAATGATGCGGAACAAAATTATGAAATCTACAACAAGGAAATGCTGGCGGTGATGCATGCATTTTACGAATGGTCTCATTATCTCAAGGGAGCCCAAAGAGATAGTGGAAGTCTTGATGGATCATCAAAATTTGATGTATTTCCAAAAAGCACAGAATTTGAACACGAAGACAGGCACAATGGGTCACGGATTTACAGGAATACAATTTTGTTATTAAACATAGATCAGGAAAATTCAACTCGAAAGCGGACTTGTTATCTGACGAGCAGGACATGAACAAGGTCAAAATGATAATGAAGGGGTTATCCTTCTAAAAGAACACCTGTTTGTGCAGCTCCTGGACGATGACTGAGCCATTGATGAACTTCTGAAAGATGTTTGCAAAGATTCCAAAACGGCAATGGGAGTCACAAGTGCGTGAAGGATTAGAAAGGGGAGACCCAGACTATGCCATTGACAAAGGAATCGTGCAGTGGAAGGGACAAATTTATATTCATGCCAACAACCAACTCAGAGGGGAATTGATTGGACTGATTCATTCATGGGACATTCTGGAGTCGTCAAAACACTGGAACTGATCACTTGGGACTACTGGTGGCCAAATATGCGCAAGGACATTGAAAAATACATTCCGAATGTGAAACGTGTCAGCGTGCCAAACCAGATCGTGGAAATCATTTCTGTTGACCTGATTGGACCCTTGCCAGAATCTAAGGGCAATGACATGGTCATGGTGGTGGTGGATAGATTCACCAAGGTGTATTTCTTACCCACAACGACCAACATCATGTCACAGGGAGTAGCGGTCTTATTCCGTGATAATATATTCCGAGAGCATGGAATTTTCCGAAAGGTTATCAGTGACCGGGGACCTCAGTTTGTTTCCAAATTCATGGACGGCCTATATGGAATGCTGGGCATCAAGGTGAACCGTTCCACTGTGTATCACCCGCAGACAGATGGGCAGATGGAAAGAGTTAATCAGGAAGTCAAGGAGTTCCTGACCATGTTTGTGAACCACCAACAAGATAATTGGAGTGATTGGTTAGCAGTGGCACAGTTCTGCCATAATGATCGGGTGCATGCGTCAACAGTGTTTTTCATGAATAATGGATGGCATCCCAATAAGGGAGTAAACCCACTTCACACACCCACAGTTGTAGCAGTTGAGGGACTTGCCAAACAAGTTGAGGACGTGCATGCTAAGGCGACGGAAGCACTGAATAAAACTGCCAAAGTTATGAAAAGGCAGTATGATGAAAATAAGGCACCAGCGCATGAGTACAAACCTGGTGACAAGGTTTACCTTAGCACGGAAAATCTGCCTACCATTCGCGCTACTAAGAAACTTGATGGCAAGTTTGTTGGGCCCTTGGAGGTTGTTAAGAAAGTCAGAACTTCAGCATACCAGTTGAAAATCCCCACTTCCTGGAAAGTCTACAACGTATTCAACAAGATTCATCTCAAACCATATAAGGAACCTGTTTTCCCAATGCAGAAAGACAAAGTAGCTCAGCGCAAAGAGTTACAAATGGTCGAGGAATCGCAGGATGACAAGTACGAGGTTGAAGAAGTCATGGACAGTCGAGTCAGTGGGCGCAGGGGTGGACGCTTGGAATACCTTGTCAAGTGGAAGAATTATCCAGTGGAAGAATCCACTTGGGAACCAGCAGAGAAGGTGGCAGAATCATACTCAGGTGCATGTGCCCAAACAACTGTTTGGATGGGAAAATGGCAAGTTTGAAAGGGAATACCTTGAAAAACTTAAGTGGAACTGGCAGTGGTGGAAAGGCGACCGCAAGTTGATTTATGATGAACTGGATACGGACCAGGCGTTTGCAAGAGACCTTGCAAGAATCCCTAAAACGATATCCTCGCACTGACTTCCCGGGACGTGAAGTCTTAAGGGGGGGTCATGTTACGACCTTACGACTTTCTGGCTATTTTTCCAA
>JAEBUS010000015.1:295475-402696 GCA_023014475.1 Amanita pallidorosea | reverse complement strand
AAGAATTGAAACATATCTCAGGCTATTTTGTAACCGATCATAGCACTCCGATCACATGGAAAGAATTATCTCCTTTGGCAGAATTGCGCCAAATCAGCGCCACACCATCCAAAAATGGCACCCTTTTGAAATCATGTTTGGAACCGAACCAATGGCCATACAACTGCTTTCCCACGCATAAATGTTCCAACAGCCGAAGGGCGTTTCAGATTATCAATCAAATCAGAGTGAAGCGCTAGCAGCACAATGATTATCAAGACAAGTCATGATGCAGCGTGTCAAAGGCCAGACCAACCCACTTCAAAGAAGGAGACCCAGGTTTTGTTAGATTCTAGAACCTTAACCGCATCAGCCTCGGAAATTTGCTCCTAGGAGTAGAAGGACTTTCACAATAGAAAAGGCACTCGGACAGTGACAATAAGCTTCACCTTACCCAAAAGATGAGAAGATTCACCTGGTGTTTATGTGGTCGCTTCTCACACCCTTTTCAGGAAAACGATATCCACGGACCCAATTATCCTAGACCACTCAGATCTAGTAGACAACAAAGAAGAGTTCGAAATAGAGACCATTGTCTCACACGAAGAAAAGGTAGCAAATGGCAATACTCATTAAATGGAAAAGGCTATCCAACGTCTGACAACTCATGGGAAGACGAAGATAATTTAGAAAACTCTGAAGAGATGCTTTTGGAATATAAGGAGAGACATTGATTACCCAGACTCCCAACCTCGAGTTCTAGCATTTGCACGTCGAAAGCAACGCTCTACATCTTAAACAATTGTCTCACAACACCTCAATGCCTCTCAAACCTCACCCCTCGTCCACACCTCCTAACACCCATTTCCTGATGCGCCCACCAGCGCCATCGCCTTCAGATCAGCAGCCTCCATCGCCTGCACCATTGCCAGTAACCTCCCAGTATGTTACCACCTCCCTACACGCTCTCAGCAGCACCAAATTAGTTCCTTATTACACGAGGACTAACACAGTTATTGGCAGGAAGCGAATCGGTCTTAGGAGACCTCAGGCATGCAGTCCGAACTGCTAGAGAAGTTGGACGCATGATTCAACGCAATGGGGCTGCAATTGACGACGTCTATGTGAGTTATTGGCTCATCAAACCACTCGTCCAGGAGATGACCTCCATCCCAACAATGTCGCCGACATTCTGTCCAAAATATTATTCAAGCCCACTGTCACTACTGTTACAATCATCCGGACCCTCTCACCAGCACCACCTTCATTTCGGATATTTCAGAAGGCGCCCCCATCACTTCACAATGCAGGAGAAGAAGACTTACCTCCCAATCCTTCATGCATAATTACGAGGGACAATTACAACCTCCCTCTTTTTGGACCTAGTCATTGTCGAAAATATCCTCAAGCAACTATCAGATCCAGATACCTAGACCTCAAAGCACATCTAGAATCATTCGCTTATGGGGTCTTATTCACGAACTGAGCTTTTGCAATAGTCTATGCCACATATTGGAACGAGAGTTCGTTTGGAACTAGCAGCATTTGTTTAAACCCTTGTCCAACTTCATGCATCGATTCCCAGTTCCACATGAGGATCGCTTCATCACCCTCTCACATAATGGACACTATCCAAGCACTTGTACTTCTTGGAGTCGAATCTTATGTTGAAAAGCAGATTTAGACGAACCACAGCAGGACACAGAGACGTTTATTAATTCAAATCGCTATCGAGTCGCAAAACCGGCATGATCACACTCCAGCAGAACCCTAAATGGAAGCCATTAAATTTACTTGGAACAGTCGACACTGTTGTACATCTAGCATCACGAATGAACCCTACCAGGGAAGCGACAGGCTTCAACCTCAACCCACCTTCGGACACTTCAACGAAGTTACGGTTCTCAGCATGCTATATGACCAGAGACTCCCACAACTCAACTGGAAATATCAAAACGCAGCGACGACAAACTATATGTAGGCTATAACATCGAAGGAGTCGACATTCCCACTACCCCTTTCACTAATCCTCGATGATCTAGGGTAGTTACTTTACCAAATGACGAAAGAGAAGCACCAGATGGCGCACCAACTGCTTCAAACTTGGGAACCGGTTAATTATAGATACCCAGAGAAGACAGGGACACTTTTAAGAGGATGCTATATCTGTGGAGACGCTGATCACTATACGACGCACCACCCGCAGACAGGAAGGATACCAAATGAACACCCAGAAGACGTCAATTCTTTCACTCAACCAGAGCAAGGGCTAGAAGACCCTTTCACATGACGTCCTCGAAAATTCTCATATCCTCGACCAACCACACCACAACCCCCTCCTACCTATGCATCAACCATCGCCTCAGCTTCACACATCTTCAGCGAACCCCAGACGACGAATAATCAGCGCATACCTCCTCCGACGCAAGCATGACGAATGGAAGTGAACTACCATCATTCGCCCTCGCCCACACCTATTCAGACATCCAGGACGAAATGGCGCAGATCAAATACCGCCAATACTCGTCAACAAAGCACGCCGAAACGGCCCGTCCACAACGCCAGACACTGTTTGCCCCCTCAGGGACTCGTCCACCTACAGGAACGCCCCTCCTCGTTTCTCCTCTGCAACAATACACCACTTGGATGCCCACCTCGTCACAGCAATTGCTCTCATCATAATCGCCCAGGACAGGATCCACACATCGAGTATACCTATGATGAAGATGCCATGCAAATATGAGCACGTAGAAAAGGACTATTATTGAGTTTTCATACGATTTTTATGTTTTGTTATTGATTTTTATCTTTGGAAAAGATAGACTTTTAATTTAGAACGGAGGCTATGTTACAATCATGCTCAAGTATGCTATGTAAAACCCCTATCCTATGCAGTACGTTTTTCTCATCATTATGCTCTTCTTACTTCATCGAATATGCCAGAGTTCCTTTTATCACATGCCATCGCTTTTATCACATGTAACATTCCTTAACACATGCCAGCGTTTATTATCACATGCATACCTTTATTATCACATGTCTATGCACTCCTGTACATGTATATAAACCTTGCAATCCATAGACTGGACCTCCAGTCTAGTTTTAACGGTCAAACCGTTCGGACTGAACTGTTAGCTCGTCTCAGCCACACTCTCACTCTCCAGTCTTACACTCGTGTAGTAGCTTGGCTGTTCCTTGAGAAGGCCTGCTCTCGTCGTCCTTGAGATTGACGATCTAAACACGTTATAGGTGTAACAGACCCAGTGTTGGAACATTTTGATGGGTAGCGGACCTGTGGCAGACATCTTCCACTTGCTGCCACTGCTAACTGAGCTTGCCTGCTCCAGCAGTAATGAATGGGATGATGGTGAGTGTGACTGAGAAAGTGAGCATGACTGAGAAAGCAATTGTTGATGAAGGAGGGGCCAGCTTATGTGGCACATGTCATGACCTGTTCTCAACGGTCAAAATCTCTAAGAATTTTTATTCTTTTCTTGTATTTTACAATAGCTGTAGCCAAACATCTTAGTCAGGTTGGCATCTATCTTATCTAGTCAGCGCTAAGATTAGATTAGATTAGATTAGATAACGATTAGAATAGATTACGGACTACCGGACTGATGACTCATGGACTATGACTCAGGCTTACCAATGCGCAGCAACGGGGCCGATTTATGTTATCTCTTTTACTCATACTTACTCAGCGTAGCTACTATTATTAGAGTGGTGCACAGACCACCCTTGTAGTATATAAACTGAGCAAGTAGCACCCAGAGTCCTCAGTTGAGTTCTCTCGGGTTTCCACTCTACCCTCACTCCTCTCCTCTTAAGTCTGCTGTTGGGGCCCTAAGACGTCACGTCAAGGGGTAGTCCTGATACACATGAGATAGTGACACAGAGGGTGATGGTGCTTGGTGATGACATGGAACATACTATTACTAGCAGGATGTGACATAGATGATGGCAGTAAAATGGGATCAATGGGAACAGCAAGAGATGGAGGGATTGAACTGAGAGACATTGCTGTGAGCTTGACAGTTGCTGGCCGCCAATTCATTTGGAATTGTTGTGTTCACTACATGCAGATCAGAGGGAGTTGAAATCAATGGGATCCTAGAATGTACTAGGAGCATCAATCTTGTCATTGTAAGAGCTGTCTGAGATCAGGGCATTGGAAAGTCCAGGATGAAAGTGTACTTGCCACATGCAGTTGTTCCTGGTTGAATGATATCTGATAGGAGTTTGTATAGCACCCAGCTGTTATTCTTGAACAGGCTAACTCCTCTGACCTGACAAAAGATCAGACATGCATGGCAGAATAAGGTTAATGTACCACTTACCATAGAAGTTTTCATATAGTCTGCAAAAACTGTCTCTTCCACTGGTGTCTGAATATTTGCCCCAGTTGCTTCATTCCAGGCCAATCCAGAGGCAGTGCAATGATTGGAAACCACACTAAAAGAGTTTTTAACTATTAAAAGATTCAGTGGTAATTGCTGGTGTATATCTGAATCCTTGAATCCTGGTCCTTCACTACAGTGCTAGTGGAGATATTGAATGAGTGCAAGGGTTTCCTGATCAGTCCAATAGGCATGGCCTTGAGAACTGGACTGAATTTCAGGCATGATGAAATGGGAGATAGCAAGACACTGCAATGTAGACAAGAGCAAACACAGAGAGTTGATGAATGGTTCTGTGCTTATTGATCTCTGTCTGACTTGTCTGTTGGTTCATGTGAAGGTATTAGGTTCAAGCTCCACCCTGTCCAGGGTGGCAGAATGCCCTCACAGCATGGGAGAACCCTGTGCAGGTCCTGTATAACAGTGGCCAAACACACCTCAGAATGCTGGTTGTTGCCACAAAGGCAATCCAGATAGATATGTAAATGTGGAGTGCTCTTTGATACCATGCGTCAATCATTCTGCAGAATTTAATACCATCCCTTGCTGCTGCTAAAGCATCATCATGGCTATTTCCCTTCAAGGTGTCACTGCTTGTGTTACAATTACACCTCAACTATGCCTTATGTAAAACCCCTATCCCTATGCAGTATGTTTTCTCATCATTATGCCTTTCTTAATTCATTGTTTATGTGAGAGTCCCCTTAATCACATGCTTATTGCTTTTACCATATGTTACATTCCTTTTATCAGGACTCTCTCAGTGTGACACCTTAAGACCCCAACAATAGACTAGAAAGAGAGGAGATGGGAGAGAGGAGTGGAAACCCAAGAGAACTTGACTGAGGACTCTGGGTGATAATTGCTCAGTTTATATACTACAAAGGTGGTCTGTGCACCACTCTAATAATAGTATTCTATGCTGAGTAAGTCTGACTGAAAAGAATAGCATAAGCGGCCCCCATTGCTGTGCATTGGTAAGCCTGAGTCATAATCCATGAGTCATCAGTCTGGTAGTCCATAATCTAATCTAATTGTTATCTAATCTAATCTAATCTAATCTTAGCGCTGACTAGATAAGATAGATGCCAACCTGACTAAGATGTTTGGCTACAGCTATAGTAAAATACAAGAAAAAGAACAAAAATGTCTTAGAGAATTTGAGCATTGAGAACAAGTCATGACACCTTTAACACATGCCAGCATTCTTTATCACATTCCAATTACTTTATCACATGCCTACCTACTCCTGTACTTGTATATAAGTCCTGCAATCCATAGACTGGACCTCCAGTCTAGTTTTAACAGTCAAACCATTCAACTGAACTGTTAGCTTGTCATTGTACACTCTCACTCTCCAGTCTTACACTCCTCTAGTAGCTTGGTGATCCCTTGAAGAAACCTTGTTCTTGTCTTCCTTGAGATTGATGATCTAAAGATGTTATAGGTGTAACAGCTTGCCCTATTCTCAAGTAGTAAATATGCCTACCTGAACCCAGCTTGCAACATTACTCAACATGCTTGGTACTATGTTCATCAGATTAAGCAACCCAAGAACTTCAAACCAAAATAGCATTCTCTCATTCAAAAGAAATTCTGATATTTGTATTGCTAAACTTTCTTGATATGGTGTCAATGCAGCCCAGAAATGCCATGCATATGACAAGTATGGTTTGATATGCTTATCAATCTATTGTCCCAAGTCAGTGACCTCTGAGTTGCAAAAAAATGAGCTCTCCAGTTTACAGCATAGTGTTATGAGCTCATGCCCCACAACCACAACCCTATATCCCCCTAAGGGGCCCACAAGCCTCATCACTGGCCAGAGATAGAAAGGAGACAAAAACAAGATAGATTGGACAAGAGGGAAACTATCTGAAGTCTGGGAGACTCCAGCTACAAGTTACTACTCTATGAGGACCCCTTGCAACTCCTTGACCCATCAGCACTCCCTCACTCTGACTCACTCTTATTGTTCTTGTGAGTGCATGGTTGGGTGCTGCTGCAGTTGCTGCAGTTGCTGCACATATGGGCACAGCCACTATGATTCCACTCATAGACCTTGTCTGGATTGCTCTAGATCCCTGTCCATAAGGGGCTATGCCTCAATGCTTCATGCATTGCCTTACAATCCTTTATAGATATTGTTATGAGCTCATGCCCCATGAACACAACCCTAATATCCCCCTAAGGGGCCCACAGGCCTTGTCACTGGCCAGAGAGTAGAAAAGAGACAAATCAAGATAGATTGGGGCAGAGAGAAACTATCTGAAGTCTGGGGAGACTCCAGCTACAAGTTACCTACTTATTATTTCTACTCTATGAGGACCCTTGCAACTCCTTGACCCATCAGCACTCCCCCACTCTGACTCACTCTTATTGTTCTTGTGAGCACATGGTTGGGTGCTGCTGCAGTTGCTGCACATATGAGCACAGCCACTATGACTCCACTCATAGACCTTGTCTGTATTGCTCTAGATCCCTGTCCATAAGGGGCTATGCCTCAATGCTTCATGCATTGCCTTGCAATTGTTTATTAGATATGCGCACTATCCTGCATCTTGTCTGATGTGTGATGGCTTTGATCCACTGATTCTCCTGATCCACTGATGCCAAGTATGATGCCATCAAGGTGGCAATCCACCTTCCTAGTCTGGCTGTCCTTCCATATATAGTGTTGGCTGGCTTGTCCAACCATCATCTCATCCTCTGGTGAGTGCTCCCATGCACTGACTCAACCATTGGTGTCCTCTTGTATCCTATAAGGCCCCTGGCCTGTCATAAAGCATGTAGCAGTCATCCCAGATGACCATAGAGTAAAACTGAAATTGAGGGGCTAGGATTGCAATCCTAACAGATATGTGCCCTATCCCCATCTCGTCTGCTTCCTAGTCTGGCTGTCCTTCCATATATAGTGTTGGCTGGCTTGTCCAACCATTGTCTCATCCTCTGGTGAGCACCTCCATGCGCTGACTCAACCATTATAAGGCCCTGTCCTATTATAAAGCATATAGCAGTCATTTCAGATGACTGTAGAGTAAAACCAAAATTGGGGGCTAGGATTGCAATCCTAACACATAGATGCTGCAGCATTATTTGAAAGCAGGCATGTCCCATGTCATGAGCTCATGCCCTATAACCACAACCCTATAATCCCCCACAGGCCTTGTCACTGGCCAGAGAGAGGAAGGAGATGAACAGATAGAATTGGGGTGTAAGAGAAACTACATATCTTAAGTCTGGGGAGACTCAAGCTACAAGTGACCTACTTATATACTACTCTACTAGGACCCTAAAATGTTGAGTGAAGGACACAGATAGGCATGGGCTGGTCACTGATAAGTTTCCAAAATGTTGCAAAACTGTTGCTATCCCAAATTTTTTCTCCACATACTTATGCAAGACATCCAAAGATTCCATTGGAAGTGGCTCTCATGCTGATAATACCAACCACAGGACAGAGTGGAAGCAGTTGAGGACAAGCTTATTTGGATATTTTCCCATGATACTCTGCAGAATGACCCTGTACAAGTAATCAAGAACCTCACCAGCAAGCACAAGTTGCTCAAACTGTCCCTCCTTGTCAAGAAGCCACAGGTATACCTAATGTACTCGCAAACAATCGAGCCCACTCAAACAACCCATCTGCTTTTTCAGTAGGTTGGATAAACATTTGGTCATCAAAGTCATGGCTGATATCTTGCAATTGATGGGAAATGTGGAATTGAATGTCACGTTCCATTGACAGCCTAGATATTTGATCCATAGACTCATGCTGAATGCCACTTGCACCACAGAATACTTCAGTGATGTCATGAAGGGGCCTAGATGTGACAAGGATGTGGAAATTGGATGGCAAATTCACCATGTCCTTCTTAAGGATGGAAAGGATATACCGACGTGAGAGTGCGTCACCAGTTTCATCCAGAGCATCAATTACGAATAGAACAGGTCCAATTATGCTATCCGCATAGGAAGTAACAGGTGTTTCAATCAGCATACACCACTGCTGATATACGAGTGCTGGCTCAGTCACAGTAAGATTGATCAAATATTACTTCAACCAGGGCATGCGACCTGCCAAGTCACGCGCAATGGTGCCAAACAATTTTGATGATGATTGACAACCTGTCGGTTGAAACAGAAGCATGATCCAATACCCTTCCTATCAGTTATCCGCCGGCGGGCGACAGTGTGGGCAATTGCAGATTTTCCAGTACCAGCAGGGCCTGAAATCAAGAGTACGCGTGGGATTGATGCGTCAGTGGCGGTGAGCCAGCCCTCAACTTTTGGCCAGAATATCAGTTCTCGTGCCATCCAAACAGGCCTTTGTCATATCAATGCCAGCTCCGTCGGCATATGGGATCATGCTAAGTGATCGATCTGATGATAATATATGATGTCAAGTCGCGTACGAACGCCAGCAGAGAAATCTCACCTTCGAAATAGCTTGCGACAACTTATTGATATTGATATCTCTCCCTGCCGAATTGATTTGCGTGTCTTTGATCTCGAGCTTATGTGGATTTTCGAACAAGTGAAGTTCGGATACCACTTGCTACCCAGGCACCGTTATTTCATGCAATAACTTTGATTATGACTTGACATACCATGACAATGCCTTCTACTACAGCCTTTTCCCTGCCAGCGAAGTCAAGACTATTCTTCACCGATTCCTTATCGACGGTAAGAGCTCGAACAGGATTCAGCATAGCTAATTACTACTTTCATGAACGCAGAAGTCACGCTAGGATCACTCGACGTGTGCATGCAGCAAGCTGAGTTTTATGATACCTCGTGATTAGCCTGTCACAACATTTGATATGAAATGGAAACGCACTTCTGTTGTAACCATCAACTCCTCTATGCCAAGACATACACCATAGGCGTTTCCTTGCTGTTCTTCAAATGTGAGAGGTGCCACATGCATAGGGCCCACATTCTGAACCATGCATAAGACAATGACGAGACACGGCTTAGGTTTATATCTCACCCGAGTCATTGAAGAATCCGCACGACGAGGGACGGGACTCTCGGGGAGAGTGGTTCCTTTATCGAGCAAGTGTCGGGCCCTTTTGAACGGGTGCTGAGTGGGGGATTGAGATTCGTCGACCTAGTGATAAGTAGACAATTAGCTGAAAATCAACTTTAACCATGGGATTTATACTTGCCAAGGTGAGAGTCTTTGTGTTTCGTACTACACCGCAAGGAGAAAAAAATCCGTGACACAGATTGTGACCACACATCAGGAATTTACGGATTAAACGTACACACTGTGCCGTAGACAACATCGTTGTAATAAAATCTCAAATGTGTGGTCAATGTTGGGCTACAAACATTTTTGCAACGTTTGGCTCTAAATGTTGATCAGATGTCAATGGAGTATTGCACGCATGTTGTATCGGCTGTTGCTGAATATTTCCGGGCAATGTCTGTGAGACATAATAACATAAATGTGGCCCAGAGGTGTTAGCTCAACATCGGGGCGACGTTAGATTGGCGTTGGCTGGGCATCTGACCGTCGTTGGCCAATAATTTTATCAAGGTCGTTGCTGTGACATTGACCCAAGATTGCCCACACATTGCAAACTACAGCCATACAACAGAGGTATATTTCATGATAATTGTTACATACATCTGATATACTAGACTATGAGACAATAATAGATGGGTCAAAAAGGGATGTATGTTGGTGGAACAACGACCATAATCTGTCCAGAAAAGAAATGAGGCAATCGTCACGAATATTGTTTTGGCGGCACCATCCCTGTCTACCATCACTTTCTAGCCATTGCTGAAAAAAGCGAGTGTCGGCACCAATGCTAACATCCCAAATAGGCCAGACGCCATTGGGAAATGATGGATAAGCTGCCATATACGCCATCCAGAATGCTTCGATGCCCCAATCCCATTCCTGGCGTCGTGGGGATTGGACGATTTCCAGTAGCCATGTTGAAATTTGGCTGACAAGCGTGGCCCATGACACAGCGTCATGGTGGTCGAAGGTAGAAGGAAGAGGGAGGAAAGTTATTGGCACGTCTTGCATAGGAGACAGTCTGTCGGAGTACTTGGACTCGTTGATTTATAGAGCAAGTACCAGGGCAATGGAACTTACTAAGTCCATTCCAGTGATCTCACTGTCCTTATCAGAGTCTACGTTGAAATCTTCTGAGTCATCATCGTCGAGATCTTCCGAGTCATCGTCAACTTGAACATCACTGATAGGCTCCACATGTAACACAGGTGTCATATATCTTGCATATTCCATGGGAACGCTTACAGTCACTTGAAAGGGCTAATAAAATGCAGTTAGTACTTGCTTTGCGCTGAACACATCAATGACTTACAATGTTTTCTGCTCTCAACTCTGGTGGGAGGCTACCGGTAACCGATACAGATATAACAAAAGGCTGTGGGGCAAGAGTATCAGCAGATTGCTTCAAACTGTCTCTGTAAGTAATTGAAGCTGTTCCCATGGACGCCATGGTGCAGGGAAATGTTTCCGATGAACGTTGTGGGCAAATTGGACTGTGAGAAATCTGATTGATTGATTGATGTCATATTATAACTTCTCATGCCCAAGATCCATGCATTGAATAATACGGGTGCGAAATCAGATAATGTGAATGAACTCAATGTTCTGAATTTTTTTTTGTCAGATGTTCACGTCCGGTCTCTGGGTAATGGTTATTTCGCATGCCTTGTTTGCCCCCCTCCGAGGAAATCTCAGAAATGGTCTATCCGCACGGCCGATGTGCGAAGACATGTCCAATCAGCGACGCATGAGTCCTACGTAGCACAACAATCACATGAACCCATCCGAATGGCACCTTCATTCCAATGGCCAGATTTGCGCACCAGCACTGGAAGCGTCCCTCAGTGTCCCTCTGTTGATGCTGTCAACACTGATATTAATGTTATGGTCCATGTAGACACTGGCACTGTGCCACAGACAGTGGATGAACCCGTTAAAGTGAATAAGGGCATAGATATCGAGAAACCAACTGGAGCTGATGAGACGAATGTTTGTGATGCTGATACGTCAAGTCCTTGCCCCTCTGCTCCACACGATTATTACAATGAACTCCTGGATGCTTTGGCCCGAGGGGATAGACTCTTTGAGGTTCTTTTGCCTCCAGTACACTCAGCAGAAGAGGGCGCTGTCAGAGATGATATACCTGATGACACAGAAACCCTGTTAACATTCTCAACCTTGGCTGAACAGCTAGGTAGGACTGACGGCTACTTTTTTGCACTGCTCAAGTGTTTTCTGAAATAGATTGGGACTTCCTTCATGAAAAAACATCAAAAATGCCAAAACCTGACCATCCATCCTACCCTTGGCAATCGATGGCTGTACGTTGTGCCAGCATATTATGGTGTATGAATTTGATGTTTGACTACTAGTTGTTTTATACAGATCTACTATTCAACTCTCCACGGCTCCGCTTTTCAGAACAGCAAAAATTAGCAGTTCTTGGCTGGGCAAAGCAGATGGGAGCGCAAGATGTGCCAACTCTCTATCAGCTGGATAAAGCAAGGGAATTTGTAGAGAACCTTCTTGGCAACCCAACAACCAGAGTTACCTCAGCAGCCGGAAACGTGTTTTACATCACAAACATGGATTGGCCATTGCCTTCAACTCCTGAATACGGCCCTTTCCTTTGTCTTTCCTATTGAACTGCTTAGGTCCAGACAGTCCCTGGCAAAGTGTCCTTCTTTGCCGCAATTGAAGCACGCTCCTGTGCGTTCGTTCGCTTTGTCTACATCCATTGCATTTGGATCTCTGCTAGTGTTGACATTGTAGGCATGCTGTGTTGTATCTGCGCCTTGGTCTCCTTGGCCACCAGTGTCTCTTTTTTTCATTATGGCTTTTTTTTCACTGTACACCTCCTTTGCCCTGCGGTATACCCATGCCAACTGCACCCGCGATCCTGGATCATTTTTAGGGATGCGTGTCTGCTAGATTCCCATGTCTAATTAACTCTGCACCCAGTGCAGGGTTGACTGTTGAGAAAATGATCCTTGAGAGCGTTTTTCTCCCCAGCCCACTAATGGTGATAGTGTGTTAAACTGATGATGTAATCCTCAATCGGAGTGTTCCATTGCTCCAATTTCATCAAGTCATCGGGCATGTTGTTTGGTTCCATAGACATGAAAAAATTCATGCATTTCTGTCTTGAAAGCAGCCCAGGTCATCCATGGATATTTGTTTGTATTGGGTGGCACGTCCATTGCAATGGTTGATCCTCTGGTTGCAAGGGAGCTCAGTGTCCATTATTTACCTCCGCCCATGTGAGATCCGATGGATACCTTGTCGGAGCACGTGCATGCTTCCCTTCGTATTCCTCGTCCGCCTTTTGAATTTCCTGAAGTTTAACTCCAGCCATTCTCCAGCCAGTTCCCATTGCCTTTCCTGTACAATACAGACAGATAACAATGCGTCTCCGGACCGTTGTTTCCCGCACTAGTGTGAAATAAACCTCCATTGTCCGCAACCAGTTGTCCACTTGACTCAGATCACCTTCAAAATGATCCGGCATTCCGCTTTTGTTAATGGAGCCAGCGATGGACAAGATGCGTTTGTTGCCATTCTCCAGAACATTTGTAAGGAGTTGCCAAAGCCATTGACCGTTGCCATTCGGACTCCTCAATATTGTCGATCTGCTGTTGTCTATTTGCCACATCATCCTGATTTGTCTCTGGTCAAGGGAATTTGAGACAGCAAGGGTGCGGCATGACCTGCATGTATCGATATTAGGGTCCCTGAGTCCAACAGCCATTTGGACGTCCATTGAAAAGCGCCGACGTGGTATCGTCCATACCCCTTCAAGATCCAGTCCTCCATTTGAGTCAGGCATTGAGACCCTGGGACACACGTCTACATGATACATCCTTCTTGTCCGTAGGTCTTTTGCGCTCTTATGTTTGCCTGCAACTCCCTCATTTGACAATCGAACTGATAGGATCTCTTGGATCTGCAGGTATGCCAGCCATTCAAAATGTTCCAGTGTTGTTTTCTAAACATCACCAAATAGCAGAATCCCGGAATGTCCGGGTGCAAACTCCATTGCTCAATTGTGCCACAGGATACGGATAAGCGTGCTTACTTCATTGGCTACAGTTCTACGCCAATGATCTATCTCTCATTGTTTTTGCACCTTATGCAAATTACTGGGTCCCGCCCTCAATCATCCAGTCCTCTGCCGTGGTTACTGGCCGTCGTGCAATTCCAATCCCCGCCGCGGGTACGCATGATTGCGTTAAACTCCGCTTTCTTGGCTTTGATTGCCTGGCATACGTGGGAACTTTTGGCGGCACAGGAGGTGGTGTAGATTGTTTCGAAGTCCTGGGCAGTGTGGATCCAGTAATCAGATATTAACACAGGGTTGGGTTTGCTGACAATACAGGGACGCTGGATAACTCTGCGTCACCACCTTCGCATTTGATGGACAGGGTTGATCCAGTGTAGGATCGGGCTTTCTTCTTTTCTTATTTCAGCAAAAAGCCCTTGCCTTCCCATCGGGCCTGCTTGTTGTATGTTCCCCTAGCGATCATCTTGTCAATGCTACCCCATCCCAGATATCATTGCCGTCCTCTATCCAGATCATAAATTTCTCTAGCACGTGGAATCGATCCGTTGACAGTTGTCCTGGAGACTGAAACGAGCAAACAGTAATAAGCTCCAACCTATCAAACGAACAGGAAAGACAGGGGGTTTTGTGAGTGAGTTAAAGTTTTCCCGTCAATGCCAGTTCCGGAAGCACACTGCGCGAATGTAGAATGCAAACGTATGCGAGCGGACCAATCAACAACACCCTCGGATACCGTGAAAGGATGCTAAAGGAAAAAGCGGCTACTCAATAACGGGCGGCGGTCATGTGATGATAACCGTTTTGCGGGAAAGCGGAAGTGGTAAAGCAAAGGCCGGTGGTGCGGACAGACGACGTTGGGGGCAGATAGCAAACGTCGGACGCTGATAATAACGACGAGCAGCCAAAGTCTTTCCGCAAGGCGGGCTCGACAACGACTGTAACAACGCAGAGAGGAAAACTCGCAAGTGAAAGAGAGGCCGAAGGCGAAGCGAACGCAAAGAGGAAACTTGAATGGATGGGATATGCTGATTTCTACTACAAGACTTTATGGTTTATATACATTTTACTATACTACCAATGCGAGTGAACTCTGAAACTCTGAAACTTTCCCTGTGTACGCGCGGCTCCTTGCTGTCCCAATCCGTGCTTTTGAAAGGCGTCATCCGATGTGGCTTAGTATACAAGTATTTTCATAGTATTTCCTCCGATGCGCAACTCCGTAGTGGAACCCTGACCGTATTGGCGCTGTCCCTAAGGGCGTCTCAAATAGGTGTGCGACGGCCGTTGATCGACCTCCGGCATCCAATTGCTAAGCGCTAGGGTATTCACTATTGACTGTGAACCTGTTGCCAGAATGCGACCCTTTACGCTTGATGTAGCCATCCGGTTGTACTCGTTGATCGACGCAATAGTCCGTGAAGATTTGTTTGGCTAAATAGCTTTTTCCGTCGATCGTATACGGATGCGGCTAGCGGCTCTCGATTGCGGTACTCGGAAGGCGGACCTGCCTATCATGGAAGTGGCAGTGCAGATTGTCATGTGCGGCGTAGAACTCCCGATGCGGAACGTCCATTAGTCAGCGCAGGCTTTTGGATAATTGGATGTGCACGCCAGTAGTTGTCAAGCGCAATGGCGCTTGCTGGTAATGTGGACAAATGCGGATTATACTGCGACTGTCGTGTGGCTTACGCTGCGGGTTTGTGCGCGTTCTGTGATATGTGAGGCCTGCAGATCTGCACGGTATCAGATAATTAGTGTCAGGGTCAGTGCATGTGTATAATCCCAATGACGGTAGGACTACTCTCGCATAGCATGACGCATATACGTGATGAGGTCGCTACACGGTCACAGCAGGACACCACTCATCATCCCTTGACTTAAAAATCTGACTGCCCTCAGTCAGTCTGCTGGACGAATACGACTGATTGATGGAGTTTGGTGCGATGGCGAGCGTACTGCGACGTGCGAACCCGAGGCAGTGATGCAAGCGCGCGGACTTCTGGTTGCAATGCGAAGGTATGCTGGAGAGCGGGTATGTCTCTTAATGCGGTGGACCAAACCGGCTTCGTGGGTATTGGACTTTAGTCGGAGACTTTTGATGTCCATGGACACGGCGTCTTCTCGAGCTTCTGCGTGGGAATGGACCTGGCTTCCTTTGTAGTTACGTGGAATTGCCCTGGTGCTTTTTCGGTTCTGCCGCTCCTTTCCTCTTTATCTTTCTCTCTCTCATGTCTGCTTCACCTACCGACCTAAACCTTGACGACGCCATTGCTGCTGCTGAGGCACGCCTAGCACAGGAAGAGGAGGAACGGCGTATGCGGGAAGAGGCCGCAACCAAGCGTCGCGAGGAGGAATGGCAACAAATTGCCGCGTTGAAAGCATGGAAGGCAGAAGCCGAACGACGAGCGCGTGAAGAGGTGGCGAGGCATTGCGCAGAACTGGAGGCAGCGGAGCGTCGTGCTAGTGAGGATGAGGAGCGTTGGGCGGAGGAAAGACGTCAGGCGGAAGCGAGGGAAGCAGCGCGGAAAGAGGCGGACGCGAAAGCGGAGCAAGCGCGACGCTGATGAGCAGTCACAGGCTGTGACTGTGTAGAAGATTTGCTTCCAATTCGCTCTTTCCCACACTCTTCCGCACTTTGCGATCCGCTTCCGATCCGCTTTCCCGTGCTTTCCGCTTCCGATCTGTGCTTTTCTGCACTTCCGACATTTGCGATCCGCTCTTTCCCGCACTTTCCGCTTCCGATCCGGTCTCTTTCCGCTCTTTCCTGCGCTTTTCCGCACTTCCGACATTTGCGATCCGCTCTTGATCCGCTCTTTCCGCTCTTTCCCGCGCTACAGGAATGCAAGTCCGCCTCTCTGCACAGCCGCTTCCTCAAAAGGCAACTCGGAGCGTTATGAATCGTTTAACCATGTTTTCCGCCTTTCATCAATATACAGTAATCGAAGAGCGCCAAGTCGTGACACCTGTAACTGGTTTGCTAGACATGACGCTGTCAAACATATAACTTCTGGAGGTTTTTGGTTTGATGCGGCCATAGGGAAGTGGTGTCAGGCTGGATCCAAAATCCTCAATTATATCACATCAGACCGGAAACAGGCAGAGTACATTGGGCTATGGGCCCCAAGTAGCAAGGATACTGTAGCGCGTGTCTCGCTTTTTCCACGAGAAAAGGATGAGCGAGGTAAAGTGAAGGGCCGGACCCAAATTGAATGGCAATGACAAAGTGCTGCAACCATAGTCGTAATGAAGATGTTCGTCATTCAAAGAGTACTTATTATCAAGCCACCTCAGTCGTTGCGCCAAATGGCGACAATGTAGAAGTCAATAAGGATGTAATTGTGAACGTGAACGGCAAGGTGAGTGCTCCAGGAACCTTCATTAGACATTTGTTTGACTCACTCAATTTCCTCAATGCTCATTCCAGCTAATATTGGCAAAAATAATAGAAATTCTTGCACATGACACAAAGAACACAAAATGCGCCGCAACCCACGTTGATGTCCAAACCTATGTCTTCTTGTCAGACTTGCATGCACGACTACATGTACCATGTGTCGAGCTAAGCAATGAATATTTAGTTATTTCACCAAAGGTGAAATAGTTCTCATCCGAACTTTGAGGTAGCTAACTTATTGTTAGGACATTGTCAGTGGTGCTAACGTACAACATGATTGTGATAACTCAAGCTGTCATCAGCAGCAGGAACTTGCAGTTCGCCAGGAGTATATTGAAACGGTCCGTTTGCAAGCACACGTTCAGCATAATCCAACCAATAAGTACTTGTTGAATATGTTCACAATTCATAACCATGAGCAATTGGCGATGCTCATTCCCAACCATATCAAAGCAGCAATACGCAAACATCAGTTTGTGGAAGACAGCCAGCAGGTTCGGCTTGATGCAGCGAAACATGTTCGTGCAAGGAAGGCCGCAGCAGTTGGGAAGAAGACCACTGTGCCTGCAGACACAGAAAATGAAGATGTTCAAGCTTCTGCAGAGACAATGACAACACTGCCAGCTGCACCATTTGAGCAGCCAATAGGAAGAAACGAAAGGGACTCAATCTAGTTTGAGTACAAAGCGCCGACCACCAGTTCCACCTATTTCAACTCCTTCCACCTCAACTCAAGCGCTGTCACCGCTCGACCACCAGTTCCTTCTACTTCAACTCCTTCCACCTCAACTCAAGCACTGTCGCCTGCTCTAGGAGTCTACTCAAATTCATTGCAGCATTTGCCAGTCCCCGCCCTCAATCCTCCATACACGACTCAACAAATGATTTATGCAGGGTCATTTCCCCACCGCTACCAGCACAATTTACACCCATTCACAGTGCGCATTGGCAAGGAGCACCGCCGCCCATGCTAGGAGCCTACCAAAATTCCACACAGTATTTTCCAGTCCCCACTGTGCCTAATTTGCCATATGTAACTCAAAGAATGACTTATGCAGAGCCTTTCCCACACCGCTACTGGTGCAATACACTGGCGTGCCTTCATCATCTACACAGTACTCTCCTCAGGCTCAGCAAATGCCATTTACCACAGCAAGACCTTCCCTGCCACCTACTATGCAGTACACAATGCCAACTAGTACATCGCAACACTCTCCTCAAACTACAAATGACAACTCTTCTCACATGAACTCTCCCCACATTGCAAACATGTCACAGATGCACTCGCAATCCACATTTTCATTTGTTAATCAAACTGCAGCAGATTTTTCAACGCATCAGTAGCTTTGATGGGTTTTCAAGAACATTATCTTGTGATACACACGGTTATCGTTATTTATCTCGTGAAATGACTTATATCTTCAATCAATGACATGATAATAATAACTTGTCGGCTTATATAATCCATTTCATTTATTCTGGCACACGTTCAAGTCGTTGTTACAGCAAGCGCTCATGTCAATTCGTGACCGTTTCCTTTCTGCTCTGGAAAACACAGAACCTAACTTTCCAGAGCCTGGAGCAACTGGGATACAAGATGAGTCCACTACCAGCAATGGGCAGCTTCCAGGTCAGCCAGGGTCTGACGATGAGGACGACATCCCAGAATCTTTGTCAAGCCGCAGCGAATCAACAGGTTTCTCAGCTCAGACCCGTCAGGCACACAGAAAACATGCAGAATATGTGTGCAAAGCACACGGGCTTCCGTCAAGTACCCTGTCCAAGTTTGCTGAGGTAGGACACATTGCGATGTAGAATTGTTGAAACTGACATAGCATGTCCCAGCTTCCCAACACTCCACTAATGCTAATTGATCTTAAAGGCCATCTCCTTGGGTGGGACAGACGCAAATTGTCCAACGACCTGATGGATCAGCTCGCCACTGAAAAGTTCAGGGTATTTTCTCCCCTTTAACTGTTATATATTACTGGCATGCTTATAAGACTGTAGGCTATACTTGTAGACCGACTCTCCACGCTGCTCATGTCGCCAGACTTGACTGCTTACCAGACGGGGCTTGGTGAGCGGGTTATGGTAGCCAGCTGATTCAACAACAAATATCTACTGGTCCGCTGACTATTTAAAACAGAAAATAATCAAGCAGATGTCCAGTATATTCAAGGTTCCTGCTGCAGTGTTTAACGACCTGGAAGCACAGAACAAATTGCAGCAAATTGTTGAAAGTATCTTGACGCAGCGTCGCGCTGCTATTAAATCAAAGGTATGTAGCATTCTACCACCGTTATTATTCTAACCAATCCAATCTATAGATTGCGAAGTCTATCAACGCGGCAATGCCTATTCATGAACTGACAAAGGCTGTTGCTCCTCGTCGTGTGGAGGTGTCTGTTCCACATTATACCCGAATGGCATTTATTGTACGTCCAGCTTCCACCAGTACTTACTTAGATACTAACCCAATGGTACTCAAATAGCGAGCATGCTACTGTGAATACTACTTGGACACTGCCCTAGTGGTCAATTCTGCTGATGCAAATACTGGCGAAAACAATGGTGCTGGCAATGGTGCGCCGAACAATGGTGGAGCAGCGCCACCAGTTGATGATGAGGTTGAAAACCTTGAAAAGACGTCGAAGAAGTCCTCTCAATTCTGGCATTACGTTGATAAAGAACTTAAGAGTGTCAGGGAATTTGCTAAGATCAGCACTCAAATGCAGCCTGAAGAAGCATTACGTAGATTCTTCAACCAGACCCTCCGGGATGACATTATCAAGTATCGCAACGAGGGTGAGAACCACCTAAATGTTCAGCTACCAACTGCAAATCTGGGAGAGATGGAGGCTTGGCAAAAGGATATCGAGAGAGCAGCGGTTTGGTAATTGCACGTATTGTTGTTGTCACTCTTTTTCCGCCCCTCTTTTCCTGTTACTCCTTTTAATATTTGATATTACAATACATTGCAATCAAAAATAATAGTTGGTTAGTTGCTTATACGTGGGTGAAAGATGAACTTGAACATATTTCAAATGTCAGTTGTACATAGACCAAATGTCACTGAAACGTTGCTGAGACTGTGGCATTCACATAGTGAAGGTCATCCAGTGCGAACATCTGGTCAAACACACCACACACGCTGTTGACACAGTAATGGTATATTGCACGCAAACGTCGGGGCAACGTTGCAACTCTGTCTAAACAACATTTTATGTCAGCATTGCACGGACATTTGTAGCGGAACACTGTTACATTTGCCCTGATACATATGAATGTACTAGTTCCATCAATATTGTGTCATCATCAATGAAATATATATTGTATGCCAGCAGCATATTTGCTAACTATGAATATCCGACGTGGCAGCCAGTTGGCTCAAATGCGTGGGATCGGACCTGGTGACCACACATTCTGGGTACTCCCCCGATACGTCATGGCAACGTGATCTTACAAAATGTTTGGACCATGTTTGTTTTCGCCTGGCGGTGTACCTTCAGCTAATTGTTCTGATTTGACATCATTACATAACAGTAATGTCGGAGCTTGAACAGTGTCGCCGGGAAGGTCCGTAGCCTTTCTGATAGCGGAATAAAAAAAGCGCTGAACATGCAGCCTCGGGCCTGCACAACGCTCGCTTCAGCTAGCAGGGATGCCAGACGTCTGACATAGCCGCCTCTCAGCCTGTCAGCGGGAGTCCCATGAAGGAGCAATCCATCCTCGGAGACACCCTTTTGTCAGAAAAATTACATCCTGTTGCGGTTTTTACCCAAGATGCAGTTCGGTGCGTTTGGCCAAGAAGACCTCATTTGGAAAGACAATCTAAGCAAAATCAGGGTAAGCATTTTAGCTCTTCATTTGAGGCCCAGTAATTCGTCGGAACAGAGTCGGGCATTGTTGGGGAAAGGCGTGTCCGAAGCTGATTGTGGGCATATGTTAGTTACAACTTTCTGGCACTGGATGCAGAAAAAGTGGCGGACGGAGGGAGCTCCAAGGTTAGCTTCGTTATAAAGTGAACGGCGAGGACAAAGCTCTCGTTGGGGCAACATCCCCATCTGTCATGAAAAAAGTTGGTGAGTTACTACCGCCGCGCGGTATCGAGTTGACGTAGGCTCGCCGTCAATCTTTGATGCCGAAAATTCTTGCAAAGGTGGGTACACTATTTTTGTCACCTACAGCGCTGGTGTGGAAGAAATACATATGTGCTACAATATCGGGAAGCGTCGTGAAGGCGGGTTTTGCCTCTGATACATATCTACAAGGCAAGGTATGGTATATGGCCACCTTCACTCTCTTGGCTGCCAAGCTTCATCCCGAAAACAGATGTGTTCCGAACTACAATCATTGCGAAACTGCTTGTGGAAACGACAGCTCTGATAGAGTTTTCGAAAAGAATTTGGATATACTCGCGCTTGCTATCGTAGTTGTTGTTCATAAACCGACACTCCGAAACGCGCTCCAAAATGTCGAGCGTATTCGACTCGTTGACCTGTGAGCCTGGCCTCTTCCATGAACGCTCTTGCCAATTAATATGCCATAATTCTATAGTATACATATGATGTTACATCTGAAATGCGTCTAGTTTCTGGTGGCAAATGGGTAATCAACATATCCCTTCTTGCCCGCTTCAGTGTCACCCGGTAGGTAGAAGGTCTTTCGGTCATATCTATTCAATGGTATATTGTTCCTCAATCGAATGGGTAGGTCGGGCTGCGAAGAGTGAGTCGATGAATGAACTCAAAGCTAACGTAATTTGACATACATTTGATAGGAAATGTCTGCCAAAAGTGATTAGAGTGTTCGTTCCTTCCGCAGCAGCAAGTGCGGACTCTCTATCGTAGCCACCGGCAGCAATATATGGAAACGGGCTCCAAATAGCACGGAGGAAATCGTTAGATTCGTGGCTAGATAGTGGAGTGGTTCGATCGGCGTTCCCGACGATCCTCGGTTCGACGACATGCAGGTATGCGAGATTAGGGTGCCGCAGCTTGAGTTCCGACACAAAGTGTGCGAATTGAGGTATCGGTTCTTCATCCCCATGCCTGACAAGATGAGCGTGAGTGAGCACTGCACCGTTGTTTTTTTTCGCGCGATAGAAAGAAAACCAACCTTGGTAAGTGCTCCAAGGGCTGAGCCGGACACCTACACGTTCCGCACCGACGGCTTCAGCCACAGCATCAACGACCTCAAGGCAGAATCGGCTACGATTCGCTATGCTGCCGCCGTACTGGTCCGTTCGGGTGTTGGACTTGTCCTGCAAAAATTGATCGAAAAGATATCCATTTGCTCCGTGGATCTCGACTCCGTCGAAACTGGCTTTGAAAACGGCGTTCTTCGCGGCTTGGACATACAATTGGATGACATCTTTGATTTCCTCAGTGGTTAGCTCCCGCGGAGGTTCACCGTCGTCGTGAAACGGCGTCGGAGAAGGTGCAGTATAGGGAACGTCATTTTCTTTGAGGATCTCGGGCTTGGCAACACGACCAAGAGCCCATAGTTGACTGAATATGAAGGATCCATTTTCGTGCACGACGGAAGTCACCTTTAAACCGAATTTAGATCCGTTGCCTGCTAGTAGGAATGTATCGACGGTAACTAACCTCCTTCCATGATTCTATTTGCTCGTCGGTCCAGATACCTGGGACGTTGTAAAACCCGCCGACTTTCTCGTGGATTAGCGTGCCTTCAGTGAGAATGAAAGTCCCTGGTGTGCTCGACCTCTGAGCATAATACTCTTTCACCATCGGTTGGATTTCGACGTGGCCGCGCATCGTGGCTTTGAAGCGTGTCAGAGGAGCATGGACAACGCGATGTTGAAGACCGAGTTTTCCGAGCTTGAAAGGTTGGAAAAGCTTAGGAGTCGACATTGTCTCACTGAGATTGATTTTGAAAAGTATGTGAGGTCTGCGCTCATGGTTTTATACAAAAGCCCGTCGTTCGTCCGATGAGTAATGTCCATTCTTCAGTATCAACCAGGGTGGGTTGGCATGCGTAATCAGCGCGGGAAGCTCTGTAAGCACATTTCCAAATCAGGTGGCCGGTCCTTTTAGGTCGGTAAGCCGAGGCGCGGATATGGCCAATGAGAATCTCGCCAAAGTACCCAAGCGTTCGGCAGACGCCCATCCGATCCCATAGGATGATCCGATATTTGGCGTCGCATGAGTAATTGCTCCCTCGATCTTCGAAGCACTGACGGTTCCTGCCAGTCTATTATTTGGATTCCTCGGGGTGCGTACTAACCAGGTGACAACTGCTGAGTGCTCACTAATCCCCAAATTCAAGCGCTCATGCCGGTACACGGTGGGAAACATCTATTGGATATCATCCTACGTACATATCCACTACCCACACAGTTTTACATCGCTATCCAAATTCGATTCTAGCCAAACGGATATGCCTTTGCATTTACTGGTACGTGACCGTGACGCCGCTAGAGCTCTCGGACACGGAAGTAAGGACTTGGCCGTTCTGCTCAATATCGATTTCCGGGGCTCCATTGGGACTAGTCTGCGAGCCGGACGACGTGGTGGCAAAGGCATTGGTAAATTGCACGCTGCCAAAGTCGCAAAAGGGCACAAGACCTCCACCCTCTTCGAAATCCTCGACGATCCACTCGGCATCCTGTTCGCAAAGCGCGGATGAAGACGAGAGCTGCTGCGTGACTGTCTGCCCGTTGGACAGGTTTTGAATTTCGGCCACGCCACTCGTGGTGGACGTAGCGGTGACCGTGAATTTGACGACATCACCGGCGCTGATGGTAATGCCGCTAAAGTCGTAAGCGAAATCGGGGTACCATTCGTACCAAGCTGTCAAAAAAAAAAAAAACATTGATGAGAATGCTGGACAGACAGTTGCAAGTATCAAGCACTATCCAAAACTTACCGTCGTATGAGACAGCGCCGTTGTTCAACGTCATGTCAATACCAGTCTGAAGGATAGCGTTTTGGCAAGAGTCTCCGTCGATCCCGACCCATGCCGACGCAGAGCCGTCAGAACTGCAAGTGGGAACGGTGATAGTACCCGTTACGGACTTGAAAGTTCCCTACAGAAACGCAATGTGAGCAGCAGCTCGCACACCAAGATAAAAAAATATACGGACGGCGGCCTCGCTCCAGACGGCGCCAGCCCAGTTATCACTGTACTGCACGTTGGCAGTGCCGTTGCCAGACGACTGGAGTCGCTCCAAGGGCCGAGTCCTGCGGCGGGAGCGCGCAGAAGAGGGAGCTGCGAGAACAGAGGCAGCGAGCAAAACGCTGGTGAGCAAGGAGATAAGAACCATGGTGAACAAGAGAATTTGATGACTTTGACGGGCAGGATATCCTGCACTTTTATATCTGCAGCGATTCGTTCTTCCACGAGTCCAGCGTATCTGGCACCATGCGGCTCTCCTCTCACGACATCATCTGCAGACCGAGGTTCCTAACGACAGTTGTTGACTGGACGGGCCGCCAGCCACAACTGGATCAAAAAAAGATTTGAGAAGTAGTGAGATGCCAAATGCGGTGGAAAGTTGCGAACACGAAAATACAGGCCAATCGGATTGCGCGATAGGTATGTCAGATCCAAAGTCCCGTCATGTTTCATGATCCTGGTAGCCGCGCACCTGACATATCGCATTGTGCTCAAGACTTGATCAGATGGCTTCTGCAAATGTCCTGACAAAGCGTCCAACAACCAGGGGCTTTGGAGCCTGCCATAGTTGAACATAAATGCTATGGGTCCAGGAAAGTGGCTCGCGTGAATTGAAGGAAATTGGCGCAAATTGTAGTGAGGTCGTGACTTGTAACAGTTATACAATAGAATGTCATTATGAAGGTGTATTTGTATACGTTGTCACTGATGCTTTCAAAGTCTCGAAAGAATTGGGTGGAGCGTGGTCTTATGCTATCACCGAACTATTCATGCCAACATGTGAGCGAAGAAACAAATGTATGTTTTTGATACGACACTATCCACAGCTCACATGATTTATATCTGAACTGACATACGGCAAGGCGAATACATCAGCGGCAGTCATAACCTCGACAGCAGGTTGATAAAGCGATGGTTACTAGAATTTTGGAGCGGATTGCTCAGCAACCCATATTTGCAATTACCTGTGACAACTTCAAGGCGCAAGAAAATGTCGATGACGTCGCATATTGTTTGCACGTCGTCGCCAGCAGCATTGAGGATGAGTAATTTCAATCTCAAGTGACTGTGTCCGAGTCATAGTTCGAACATATTTACGTTTGTTTGTCACAGCAAGTCGGCCGTGACAGTCACGCTCATTTTAACACCCAACTCTTGTACAGTATACAAAAAAAAAAGACATATATCAGTGACACAGCATCAATTCACTCCTCAACATCTATTAGTTGAGTCACCCCAGTTGGTCCTCCATCTTCGTCGCTGACCAGGCATTCTTGGGCATCCATCCGAGACGTTCTTCCGCACATGCTTGGAATAACTTATCCGATGCTCTCGCATACTTGCGTAGAGTATATTCGCCTTCTCCGTACCCCTTGGCGCAAAGCGCCGCCCAAGTCACATTTCGCGCTAAGAGACTATGGTCGCGATTAGGAACCGTGTCCAGAATGACAAAGTATTTCACCGGGAACGTCTTGAATGAAAAGAACCACCCTTTCAAGTTTCTAGCCAACGACGTGAGATAACCTGGGATCTCCCGATCTGATCCACCCAATCCGTACAGGATGTCATTCGCACTCCTTGCGATCATCCATTCTCCATGACCCCGAGGAGGGTTCGAAATAGGTGCAGGCGGTGCTTCGAAATTCCGGGCTCTCATACTCGGCAATAAATCTTCTCCCGGTCCCGCACCGAAAGCTTCGACGACCTGTCCAGGATCCGTATCGGACCGAGTCATTACTTGAAACAGCTCAGGCCTTGCACGGAGCTCTCGTATGAAAGCTCTAGTGAACTCATCGTCCTCGTTCTTAATGGCCCCAAACAAATAAGCCCTGGACTCTATTTCTGCCCAAACGACGCAACCCTGTCGTTTGGCCTTTCTCGTGGTTTGGATTGGATTCGGCATGGGGAACGCGTGAGTGGATACCATGTCCGCGACAATGACACCACAGAGGGAAAGGTGACCACGCGAGAGCCCAGCGTTCATAAGGCTGGAAGGATTGTTATTGCAGAAGCTAGGCGCCGGGTAAAGACCTAGTGCACCGAAGGAAAGGAAACCGATAATGTCATCAAAGTTGTTGCAAAGACGAACGAGACGATTCTCAACGTCCACAGGGGGGGAGATCACTTTGAGGAGATACTGATTCGAACATCGTCTCAGATGGAGATGGTCGGATGACAGTCAACTGGCAGAGAAGACGCACCCACCAGGCTTCATTTGGATCGTCTTGGAATGGGGTCGATCGAAAATCCATCCGCCAAGTATCTGGAAACGATCCTCTGAACAACGCGTCAGATAAACTCGGTAAGGCTAAACAAACAAATCAACTCACTAACAGAACCCACGTTGGCAGCAGTCCCGTGACGGGAAATGGCAAGCGCGTCTATTACTGCATCTTTACACCATTTCAACCCGATAGCCAGCATATCCATGAACAACTCGATGAACCTGACCGCGTCTTCAACAGTGAAATCGTCACTGATGATGAGGTCTTTCAAGGACACCTTGTCGAGAGATTTTCATAAAGAGGGTCGGTTCATAAAAGATGATGCGCCGAGCATACTGCTGATAGACAAGATAGATCTTGTTCAGGACGTCCTTCGTACTTTCGTTGTTTGGGAGTGACAAGTTCTCTTTTAGCATTTTGCATTCGGGGTCCAAAAAAAGTTCAAAAGTGGCCAAGAGTGCGTTTTTCCTCCTAGGAAGAATAGGACGTTTCGTGATTCAGGTAAATGTCTAAATAAAAGGCTTACTCGCGCAATTCGATATCAATAAGATCCTCATCGCCTACTGCGGGTGGAGGCGGAGGGCCAATGAGCTTCCTTCCTTCGGTTTTCGACAGATTCCTCAACTGATCGGTTGATTGAGTCACCTGGATGAGACTTTCTGCAGGCCGTGATTTGTGGGGCGTCGAACGGATACCGCCCGATTTTGAGAGCATTTCACTCGCAGCAGGGTTGTTCAGCGCGTACAGCTCGTATGCACGGCCCTGCAGCTTGTCAAGAGTCTCCACGGCTTTCACCATCTCCTTTTGCAGCAATTTGAGGCGCATCTTGTGTCCGTCATCCACTGCAGATCAAGGGTTCAAAATATCGAATGGTGAGTGGGAAACCTTGCACGCAATCACAAGACTTGCCTTTCAAAAAGAATCGTTTCGAATGCAGTTCACGACCTGCCCTTTCCACCCGAATGGACTCGAGGTACTTGCGTACCCAACGCGCCTTTTCCAGTGGGAGATGCCAATCCGTGTAGCGACTAATCTGCTCATCTGTAGGAAGCTCCTGTCCATGCTTGATTTCGTCCACTTCCTTGGATGCATCCTTGTACTTTTTGTACATGATCAGGTATTGGCCATGGTGGACTTTGCAACGAGATGGGGTGGGATATCCCTCCACGGCGGGCTGCCCACAGCGAGTGATCTCGTCTTCCTCCATGGTAAGGCATTTAGCAGCCTCGGGGTTTTCGGTGCCGCCTGGCGGACTCTGACCGCTGTTCTGCTTGTTGCTCTGCTTGGCCTTCCTCGGCTCTTCCCTTTGTTCCCTGGGCAGGCATACTGTAAGTAGGGCGGTGAAGGAAACAAGCGCTCAGGGCTGAGGACACGTAAGTTGACAGAACCTTAAACTTTAAGCAAGCAGACTTTGGATGATCTACATCGACGATACCCTGTTCTGCATCTCGTACGAATTAGGAGTTCCGAATCTATCCCTTCTCGCCATCTTCCAGGAACAATACACCATTGAATAAATACGACCCCCAGATCGTCAATAGATGAACTATACCACTTACTTGTGAAAGTGGAGGATTGAAGTTGTTTGATTCATAGCCATGACTTCGGAAGGTCCATTCGAAGATGCCGCATTCTGAGCTCTGAAGCAAAGTGCGCAAATTGGATTATCGGGTCCTTCATAGTCATGCGGCATAAGTACAACCATTCTTGGCGCAAGGATAGAAATGAACCTTGGAATCAGAAACAAGTTGAAGGCTGAATCTGCTCGTCACGTCACCCATATGCTTGCTTTGTAGATCTCAAAAGTTGGCTGTCTGCACTCGTGGTCGTCAAATCTTTAACGGTCTGTGCAACAAGCAGCAATGTGATTTAGATTAGCAGCAACTAAGTTCGGCCGCCGCCACTGACATATAGATTTTTTTTTACCACTATCGTTATGCAATCCCTGAAGAACGTACCGTACATAGGCTCACGGACCCACCCCCCAGACTTCCAGCCCCACACATTCAAACGCAATTGCACCCGCCTTGTCTGGGCCAGGCGAGCACAACGGCTCATTCCCAAACGTAACACAACGGGCAGACGTCCCGTCCAACAGCGTCTCGTCCAAATACAGCCCGTACCGGCCGTCCCTGCACTTCCGCATCAGCACCCCACACGCAAAAAAACACAAAAAAAAAAAGGCACTCACCCGCCTCCAAACGAAACATACTCGGGCTCGCAGAGGGCCACGTACTTGTTTATACCCGTCCACTTGAATACGCTTACCCTGCTGCTCTCCTCGCCCGCATCCGCACGGTAGCGCCACATGAAGGAGTCTCCGGTGCCATAATACCCTTTTCCGCGGCTCTGCTTGATCCCTTCTTCCAACCACACGCCAAACAGCGTGTCCCCGCATCCTTGAGCACCAGCACCATCCCTGGCGGCCCATTCCCACGGTACTAATTGTAGCAGCAGCAGAACCGGATCCGGCCGCGGACGCATGGCCGCGGAAACTCGTGCCGAGCCTCGCCTGCGCCTGGACGCGGGCCTGCGTATGGTCTCGCACCGCGCGTAGAGGGTGTTGAGCGATATCCCGTGCTGGTCAAGCGAATAGACGAGGTGCCACGTTCGCGGTAGACGGTCGAGCGGGGGGAGATGGGGCCGGAGCTGTACGCCCACGCCCACGTTAGCTTTTGGGGGGGAAACTGTGTGTGTGAGAGAGATAGAGGGACCGTACTCACCATATCAGCCAAACGAACGTCCAGCACGGGGACCGTACCCTCCTTCCGCCCCTCCAGCGTCACGCTCCCGCTCCTCTTCTCCATAAACTCGCCCACACCAACACCAACACCAACACCAACACCCCTGCCCACGCCCTCATTCTCCTTGTCTTGATCCCTCCTGCTACTCACACTCCTCGCCCTCTTGGCTGCTCCACCCCCCATCTTCTCCTCAATCTTGCTTCTAATGCGCCTCACCACCGAATCAGCACGCCTCCCTTTCCTTTCCTCGTCCTCGTTCCCCTCTCTTCTCCCTCTCCCATTCCCACTCCATAACACGACGACGGGGAGGAGTACTTCTTCCACCACCACCACCACCCGCCTCGCGAATTTGAACTCCTTCCATCTCCCTCATCAACTCGTTCGAAAACCCTCTGTCCCAATCGTACCTCTCGGCCATAAACGCAGGCGCACCACTGATCGGAGCGGGAAACAGGTGCGATGCAAATGGGGTGTCGTGGGTGATGCTGATAGTGCTAGTGGTGGTAGTGGTGGTGGCGGTGGTGCTAGTCGTAGTAGCAGTAGTAGCAGCAGCAGCAGTAGTAGCAGCAGTAGTAGTAGTGGAGGTAGAGGAGGAGGAAGAGTCGGCGCGCGCGTGGCCAGTGCGATGGGCGGCTGATGGGGACTGTGTTTGTCCATGTTTAGGTTCAGATTTGGGTTTGGGTTTGGGTTTGGGTTTGGGGAGGAGGAGAAAGAGGAGGACCAGGATGGCGAGGAGGAAGAGGGTGGCGAGGAAGAGGAAGAGGGAGCCCAGGAGGGCCATCGCCGGTGCCGGGACGGTCGCTCGGGTATGTCGGGCTCTGTCGTCACCAGCAGGGGCGGGGCAAGGGTGGGCGGCGAGAGCTTGGGCGAGTGAGATGCGCGGGAAGAGGAGGAGGGAGAGTGGGAGGCGGAGCGAGGGGGTCTGCTTGCGAGGCTTGGGTTTGCAAGCTCCTGGCACAAGAGCGAGGTGTTGAGGCTTCATGACCTCTTGTGCCTCTTCGTGTTCGCGCGGAGATTCCTGCTCCTCTTCCTTGGTTCGCCATAGAATCTCGTCCACGACCGATTTTCGGTTTTGCTCAGAGGCCGCTTTGGCTTCGTGCACGAATCGGTCGAAAAAGGTACGCGTGGAGGGCGGGGTCTCCGCATGTGGAGAGGCAAGCAAAGACAGTGGGTCCTCGTCTGCGGGCACGAGCATGAAACGCTCGACGCCGTGGTGAGACGACAGTGGGTGACTGGGAGTGCCCACTAGAGTCGGGGGCTGGGGCTGGAGCTGGAGCTCGCGCTCAGGCTCGGGCGTCGCTCGGGGCGTAGGAGGCGCAAAGAGAGGTGTGTAGGTGTTCACTTGGTTTTCATGTCTCTGCTCGATGGATTCTCTGTCGTTTTCGTCGCTGTTACCGCACCGCCGAGGGCGCGTCGGACGTGGGTGAGCCAGGGGGAGTGGGGGAGCCGTGTTGGTGGTGAGGAGCGGGTGGTGTTTTGACGCTCATAAATTATTTGCATAAATCTCATAAAATGCATCTGTCGTGTGATGCATGCAGACATTGCTGTGACTGACATCGACTATGTACAGATTCAATGTGAATGTGAACATTGAAACTTGGAAGGACTCCTGCTCTGAATCCGACATACGAGTCAAGTCAGCGCTCATAGTGAGAACGGAATAGCCGAGCTACTGAACGCCACCGTATTCCCACGCTACCACCATGTCTCTCAAGCTTAATTGTCTCATAGCAGGCGAAGATATCGTCTTTCAGTTACTGCGGTGTGCAATGATAGGGTTATGGACTTGAAGGAATCGATACACAGCAACAGAGAAAAGGACAGTTTACAGGATGTTGATCCTCACACTCTAGAATTGTGGAAGGTGAGCGCCATCGAGGAGCCCCTATGTGAAATGATATTGTTTTTCTCAGGTCAAGGACTCCAACTCTATCGCCGCCGAGCCAGACGACACTCTCGCTGAACGTATCGGGCTCCTGGGTCATGATCTTTCAAACTTTGCGGTTGAATTAGAGGCCGTAGACAGCGCTTTCAGTATCTTTCCAACACAGCCTCCCGGATACTGCATCCACATAATCGTAAAGGTCCCGCGTACCAGTGAGTAAGAGTGGATCTTGCAGCTGAGCGTTGCTGATAAGAATCCTACCGTCCGTTTACCTTCTTCACATTCTATTTCCGCCTCCTATCGCATTTTCCTCCTCAACTCATCCCTTCCCCTTCTTCCCGACCCCGACCTTTCCTCTCCGATTGTACTCCGCCTCCCTACTATGTCTGTTACCGACACATTTTCTCTGTCAATCCACTATGTCCTATAGTAGGAAAAAGAAAGCGCAACAACCCTAGTTAGTCCTCTTTTCATGTTACCCCAACAAATTGCTAATCACGCTATAGCTGACGTATCACAAAAATTATTTAAACTATGGACGACACCAGTCGAGCTGGATCTCAAGTTCCTAAAAGGATACCTTGAAAGTCCTCTTGATCCAGATTGGAAGATCCCGTTGTCGCACGCAGAGTGGACGAAATTCTTGATCAGTGAAGAACTTCCTGACCATGCATGTAGTGACGAAGACCTTGAACTTTTGTTTAAGCAGTGCGA
Organism: Amanita pallidorosea; assembly: GCA_023014475.1. Lineage (NCBI taxonomy): Eukaryota > Fungi > Basidiomycota > Agaricomycetes > Agaricales > Amanitaceae > Amanita > Amanita pallidorosea. The sequence goes on along the minus strand of JAEBUS010000015.1, from coordinate 371,117 downwards.
AGACGAAACTGCTGATCCGATTCGAGAGCTCTTGAGGCCTGCAATCGTGAGGAGTCCACTAGACGCTGAGGTACTGAAGCTTCACTTCATGTATTTTGGGATACCAACATCCGAAACATCCTCGTTGGATGTCTGAATGGCGAGAGTATTCGGAATAGTAACCAGGGTACAGATACTGGATCGTTTCGACCTAAATTTGGTCTCCTACTCGCCGACGTTTGCGTATTTCGAGGTGAAGAAAAGAGGAAGGTCTTCACGGGGAGGCATCCTAAAGATGAACTCCAAAATAAGACTCGATGGGTGTATGGACCGGCTCCTTATGTTCTCGGTTGGTAGTATTTGTGCTTGAGTAGGTTTTCAGTCACTCATTATTTCGGTCTAGGTTATTGGGCCGTTGGTGTCAGAGTCGGCCTCGCGGCTATATTGCCGCATGACGGACGCCTTCGGGTTGTAGATTTAATAATAGCTGATCTTTCTTCGCGACGTGAACGTATCAAAAATGCTTCAAGGATGATCAAGTTGTGCGGCATTCTTCGATGGCTTCAGCAGCGAATCGGAGAAGGCAAAGATAGAGATATGTTTTTGCAGTTTCGGTGTGCATGTTCCTTAAATTGCCATCCGGTGTATTGACTCCAGGCTCAGCGAGGGCGGCAAGTCGATTCTGTTTTTTACATCCTATGTGCGCAAGACCTATGGATTAGAGGATCCGGCCAATGGCAAAGAGCGCGTCGAACATCTAATGAAGATCTATCAGGCATTAGAATCGAAGCGTATTCCCAATGTGGACCTACTCAGGAAAGCCGCAGTTCAGCATGATGTACTTGGCTCGTATATCGAATGCGGGCCGGTTGGCAATGACAAAGGCCCTATATCATCTGTGGACGTTCAAAATGCTATAATGTGCATTCTCGAAACCCTCAAGGTAGTCTCGATTTCCTTCTGCTTCATTAATTAAATGCTCTAGCCAGGTATCCCATGCTCATCCACAAACGTTATTACATCGTGATATCCGCTGGCCAAATGTCATGCAAAACCGGGAACAGCCATCTAATTGGTTTTTAATTGACTGGGAGGAAGCCTGTTTTCTGCCAAGCAAAGCAGCTCCACACTTGAACCCTGTCAAGCACTCGCCAAAAGTATTCAAGGATAATCATGGCACAGAAGTGGATATATGGTCAGTTGGTCGGCTTATATTCACTGCACCATTCCGGGTTCAAGCTCTTGAGGAGCTTGGACAAAGAATGATGGAAGGTCATGTTTTGAATGCTGAGCAGGGACTGAAAGAAATATCGCAATTAAAGTTGACACCATGATTATCATATGACAGCAATCCAACGTTTACATACAGCATGGCCTGAAACATGGTTGCCCAATCCTTGGTAGTCTAAGACCAAGATGTACAGGATTTTGGGTTGGCCATTCTCATTGAGTGCAGTGCAACCATGCACAGGAAAAATCATCCATCTGATTCATCAGTGCCATCCCAGGCTATGTTGGAGAAGAAAAGAAGTGAGGCTGCTGGCTAAGGCCTGGTGCTGGTGGCCTTAAGTTGGTATATGTTACAGATGATGCCCTTGTTGTGGTTTGTTCTAAGTTAACAGGGATGAGCAGAGTCTCACTCCACTGTCAAAGCAACAACTGACAGGAGCACAGCAGAATAGTAGAGCTAAGTAAATAAGACTTACTTGTAGCTGTAGTAGGTCACTTAAGTCCACTGTAGAGCAATCACTTAATAGAGCAGAGGATGTAGATTGATGTCTAATTACTGGGGTATTTATACAGTCTATCTACTGGTCTGATGTCAGCAATATTAGTAGCACTGACTGATCATTTCTATTGTGCTTGGTAATGCACAGTCATTGCTGTGTCAATAGTTGTGTGGAACACAGCTTTGCACAGTCATGCACATGGTGCGCTATTGTCTGAGTTTAACACATGTCAAACTCTAAAATATCTGTCAAGATATTAATAGCAGTGAACTCTATAATTATGTCCACATGTACAAACATTGATTATATGACAGATTAGATAAGATCAGTCCCATCTGAGATAAGATCAGATAGATCTGAGTTCCCATGGTGTGGAACACATCTTGTATGTAACAGACTACATCTGTTTCAACACTCCCCCTCATTGAGGATCTCAATGCCAATTTTATCTCTTAACTCTTTGAACTTTTGCCAAGTCAAATTTTTTGTTAAGGTATCGGCTAATTGATTGTTTGTGGGAACATATTGAATGTTGATATTTTATCTTCAACATGTTCTCTAACATAATGCTAATGTATATCAATATGTTTTGTTCTATGTTCTTGAGCTGGATTCTTTGCTAAGAATATTGATCCTCTATTATCAACATTAAGATCAACAGCTCCAACATTAAATCCCAGTTCTTTAAATAAGGATTTAATCCACATGATTTGTCTAGAACAGTCTGACAAACTCATGTATTCAGCTTCAGTGGATGACAAAGCAACTGTTTTTGCTTTCTTGAAATCCAGCTAATTGGAGCTCCTGCTAATAGAACTAGATTACCCATTACTGATTTGCATGTGATTTGGTCACCAGCCCAATCAGCATCAGCATCAGCATTAAGTCTTTCTTTGTTAAAGCCATCATATGTTATTTTTCCATTTATAGTGGAATTAACATATTTAATGATATATAAGGCTTTAGCAATGTGTTCTTTTGAAGGATTAACCATGAATTGTGACATCATGATTACTGCTTGAGTAATATCATATCTGTGCCAAGTGTAAGATATAGTAAGGATCCAATAATTGATTGATAATAACTCCTTTCTTGAGGAGTTGCAGAACCTTCATTCACTGCAGGTATATATCCTGCTGGCAATGGTGTGTGAACAGGGTTAGAATCTTCTTGACCAAATCTTTAACTATTTTCTTTGCATAGTTAATTTGATCAAGGGTTATCAAATTTCTCTTTCTATCTCAGACTATTTTCATTCCAAGATATTCAGAAATGGGTCCTAGATCTCTACATTCCCATTTAGTCATGAATTTGTGTTTTATTTCCACGAGTAATTTTCTATTATCACCCATGAATAACACATCAACATATAGTATTGCTACTGTCATTGATTTTTGTCTATAGCAAACATAGACTCCTGTGTCTGTAAGACAACATCCAAAGCCTAATTCTTGTAGACTTTTGTTTGCTTCTTTATTCCAAGCTAAAGAAGCTTGTTTAAATCCATATAAGGCCTTTTTTAGCTTATGGACTTTGTGTTCTTGTCCTTTGATGATAAATCCTTCTGGCTGTTCCATATATATGTTTTCTTCCAAGTCTCCATAAAAGAATGCTGTCTTTACATCTAGTGCTTCAATTTTTCAATTTTCTAGCACTGCTGTAGCCATGAGGAGTCTCACAGTTTCAAATTGTGCAACTGGTGAGAATGTATCATCATAATCAACTCCAGGTATTTGTGAAAATCCTTTAGCAACTAGTTGAGCACATTTTTGACCATTGCTTTTAACAGCATAAACCCATCTACATTTCACAGTTTTCTGTTTTTAGGACATGGCACTAATTCCCATATGTCATGGTCTTGAAGGGCTTTAATTTCTTCTGTCATTGCATTATGCCATTGATCCCATTCTTTGGGATTAGATGCTTTTAATTTATATACATCTCTATATGTCCATTGATCCACATTTTTGGAATAATTTGGACTTATGGCTTTCTATAGAAGGTAGTTAACAAATTTATTTCCTCCTTCTTTATGCAATTTGTGTATGGAATTGACAAGGTTGTCACTATGTGACTTAGATCTCAGATGTTTGTTTATCTCATCTTCACTTGAATCACCAAATGGATCTTCATCATCAGACTTTGGTTGGTTTAAATCTGGAATAGATTAACCACCTAAAATTGGTCTGATTTCTTTTTCTGATTCTTCTTTGTCAGATCCAGAGTTAGACAGAGTTTTATAATTGTCTGTCTCTGATCCTGAACTAGAAGGTTCATCCATTTGTAAATCCATTTCTATTTGTTTTAATGGATTATCTAATGCTTTCCATGAAGTTGAAGGACTAAGGATAGGTCTAAGCCTTCCTTTGCCTTTCCCAAAAACTCTTTTTTCCCATTCTGCTTTAGATTCTTTTTCTGTTTAAATGGGATTTTCTTGTCCATGAAAATTATCAGACAAGAATTTTGGTTTTTTAATTCAGGAAGTTCATCTGAGAGTTTCATCAAATCTCTCATCTCATCTAGATTTTCCTTTTTCTGAACATTTATTCCCATGTCAATCTTTGGGGATATTTATGGTTCATTCAGGAGGTGTAATAGTTCAATTCAAATTTGGTTCTATTCTATCCTGATTTCCATTATCAGGAGTCAAAGATGAATCTGGTAGCCCTTTAACTTTCTCATAAAATGCATCTGTCATGTGATGCATGCAGACATTGCTGTGACTGACATCAACTATGTACAGATTCAATGTGAATGTGAACATTGAAACTTGGAAGGACTCCTGCTCTGAATCCAACATATGAGTCAATTTGTCACAGAAAGTAATGTTTGTCACACACGCAACATAATTTTTTTTTCTTTTTCTTTTCTTTTTTTTTTTTTTGCATAGAAATGGGTATTAAATTTGGTGGCCAAAGGTTGCCTTCTACTAGCTACAAAGAGATAGTAGGGTAAAAGGGTTGTGAGGCATCTTGCACCCACGTATGTGTGATGCATATGATATCTAAGCTACTCACAAAATTATCCTTTCTGCTTTGTAAGGAAGCTTGGAAGCTGCATATTAATTAGTGGATTTAACCAATGCCTTGGAGGTCCCCAAAAGAACCTGCCAAGACATTCTGTTTAAGGAATTTGGCCAGGCATTTAAAGTTGTTACACATGTGGCAGAAATCTGGAATAGATGTGAAAAGGGACTTGTATCTTACGCACCTACACATGATGTGGGATTGAGTGAGGAGGGGATGGTTGAGGCAGAAGTTGCATTGGGTGTTTCCACCCTCTCTGGTGTGAAATCATAGATGGTATTTGCCTGACAGCATGTGGTTGGAGGCAATTCTCATGAATCACGAGAAGAGACCAATGTTGTTGCTACAGGCATCAATGAACCAGTGCTGGGCAGACCCTAATGAGGGTTCAACTGTGGTTTGTCCATTGTTAAACTTTAGTAGGGAGGACAAGGCACTGGTTGCCCAGACGGTTCTCCAGTTCCGGCCAGCTGTGGCTTTTAAGTTGCATACAATATGTGCCTGAGTGGCAAACTCTGTGCATAGGGGGCCATCCCACTGTCCAATGAGGGTGTCCATGGCTTTGTTTTCTGGGATACCCATGTGACTTGGGCACCATGATATTGTTAAGGATCAGAGTGGGTCTTCAGAGAGCCATGCCCAAAGACAGGACAGGGCTCTGATGGCTATGAACTGGCAATCTTTATGGTCTGCATTAAAGATTGCTTTTGCAGCTGCCGCCTTGTCAACAAGGACAATGACATGGCCCTTGACTCCCTTCTGGAGAAGATGGCAGAACAAGTCCTCAAGAGCTTGGGATTCTGCTTCGTACAAAGATGATGTGGGTACCATCCAAGCCTCTTGGGTATTGTCTAGTATGAATCCTGCGCGGCCAATACAGTTATGGAGGGAGCCATTGGTTGCAGCCAATGAGATCATTGGGTCATGTTGCCACTGGGACACAGTGGATTGGAACTCCTTGAGCCACATATGGAACTCTTCAGAGGACCCTTTACAGGGGTGTTCAAAATGCATGAATGCTATGCATTGGTCAAAGGTCTTGAGGACCCTCTTTCCCAGGATATTTTCTGCATTGGCGTACTGGAAGGGTTCTTCCACTGCTTGGGCAAGTGCAAAGAGAGGGGTGGGGATTCCCAGGGGTGTGGGTGTGCCAACTGTTGAGCAGCAATTATATGTCCGTCAGACATAATTGTCTCAGTGGTCATCACTGTCATGAACAATGAGCTCATTGTTACAATTCTCTTTTCATTTCATCTCCGTGTCTCAGTGGACCGTTTCATACTCATCACTACTGCGCATTTGTACAGCTTTGGATGCTATCTCCTTTCATAGTTACTTTCATACTTACTTTCTCAGGTAGCTACAGCCTCATTCCTTTTACGGTTTCCTTGTTCCCTAAACATATATAAAGCCCATGTATTCTAGAGTAACCTCAGTTCCAACTTAGACGAGTTTTGCTCTCAACCTCGCTCAAACTCGACGCTCTTCTTCTTCATCATTCTCAAGACCTTTGTCATCGTTTGACTTAGTGTCTGAACTCTTTGTCCAGTAACTGGGAGCGGACCGAGACTCTGCTCGTTGCTGTTGACTTAGAACGAACCACGACGAGGGCATCATCCGTAACACAAGTTGGAACTCAGGAATCACTCAGTGCTTTGTCACTAGCCAGACATCATTGAGACCTGAACCTCTCAGATCAGACCGCCAAATGACTCTGTTCGTTACAGGCTATCTTGGACAAAGGGAAGTCTATCCTTCTACAACAAACGAAGGGTGGTATTACATTTTGACCACTAAGAAAAGGAACAAGCGAGTCCCAGAAAGTTTCTTCGAAGGAGAATACAGAGAAGGAAACCCTGACAAAGAACTACCAGCAGAAACTTGGATTAATTGGCATAACAAAGAAAACGATTCAGATAGCTGATTATTCTTCCCACCAAACAAAGAACCAGAACTCACGCCAAGTGGAACAAATACAAAGAACAACAACAGATCGAACTGGATCTAGATCTTGACAACAAACCAAAACAAGGAGAAAGCTTGAAACAGACAACAGAACTGAAACAGGAACCTGAAACCAAAACAATAAAGAATATGGCAGATGAAAAGGAAACATCTCTGAAAGGAATAAAGGGAATCTCCATTGAGAGATTCAAAGGGCAACGGTCCAAAGCAAAACATTTCATCTATGCATTCAATGACACCTTTGATCTAGATGAGGAACGATTCACCACTGCCAAGAAGATCAAATACATCTTCCTACACTTAGGAGAGGAATTAGACGATTGAAAATCCAATATCTGAGAGGAATTGGACGAGGCAACAGCAGACAAATGAAAGACAAAGGAAGAAGGAACAACACTCTCTTGGGATAGCTACAGCAGTTTCAAAAAGCGATTCTTAGCCAATTGGGGCAAGTCGGACACTGCAGCTAGGACCCTGAATGATCTAGATAAAGTCAAAGTGGGCGGAGATATTGATATCCCCACTTACATTCAGAAATTCTGATCACTCATCCAGTCCACTGGAATCACAGGGTTCATGGCGCAGCGAATCTATTTCTGCAAAAAATCAGTCACAGCAAAGATCATCAAAAATCCCGCAGTCATGAATATGGAAACAGCCTATGATGCTGCAGAGCAATTACACAACGCTTGGGAAACCCTGAAACTGATGAACTGGTCCTCCGGGTCAGGAAACATGGAGAGGTGTTTCAAATTTAACCGAAACTTGAGGAGCTCAGCATCAGGACCAAAAGGAATTAATGCTGTAACCACTGGACGCCTTTCAGATGCCCAAAAGGAGGAATATCGGAAAACTGGCAAGTGTTTTCGATGCAGAACTCAGGGACACATATCCAGGGATTGCCCAAACAAAGGGAACACCCAGACAATGCCCAATAAATTATCCCCTCAGCAGAATTGCACCATTAGGACTATAGAGGAAACAACCTCAGAAGAATCAGCCACCCATCGCATCAGGGCGCTATTGAAAGCACTCCCAGACAAGGAGTGCAAGAATACCCTTCAGGAACTTGAAACAGAGGGTTTTTAAGAAGGAGACGCCAGAAAGCAGTTGATGCCTCCCATAAAGTTGAACAGTTAGCACTCAATTCTGTAATTGTACAATCCAATAATAACAAACAGATTTCGATCGCTGTGCAAACAAATGATAAACCTGCTAAAATGTCCACCCTCATTGATTGTGGAGCAGAAGGAAACTTCATTGACAAACACATATCAAAAGATTGGCCAAAAGAAGAATTAAAACAACCAATTAAAGTCAAAAACGCCAACAGAACTATTAACCAAAATGGCATGATCACACATCAAACTCATCTTACCTATTTTATCAATGGGAAACCATATGATAATTGGTTATGGATCATGAACTTAGGGGATCAAGAAATCATCTTCGGAATACCATGGCTAGAAAAGCATAACCCAATTATTGATTGGCGAAAGAAAACGCTCCAAATAGATGACGATCTAGAGGATGACAAACCTATTTGGTGCATGGCGCTAGATACTCAACAGTGGGGAGAAGACGAATACTGGATAAGAGTAAAAACATCTGCATCACAGGCATTTGAACACCAAGCAAAACGCGACAAAATGCCAACTGTTTTACCACCCGAATACCTTCCCTGGCAGTCTACCTTTGAAAAGAAAGCATTGGAACATTTCCCATCATCACGTCCATGGGACCATGCAATTGAACTCAAAACTGGATTTACACCGAAAGTTAGCAAAATCTATCCGCTATCACTAAAGGAACAGTCAACACTTGAAAAATGGATTAAAGAACAATTGGACAAAGGATATATTCAACCATCCAAATTGCCACAAGCATCACCATTCTACTTCGTTTCAAAGATAGAGAGCGGCGCTCTCAGACCTTGCCAAGACTATCGTTATCTTAATGAATGGACAATTAAAAATGCCTATCCATTACCCTTAGTTTCAGATCTAATGACAAAATTAGAAGGCGCAAATTATTTCACTAAACTTGACTTGTGCTGGGGATATAACAAGGTTCGAATTAAAGAAGGCAATGAATGGAAAGCTGCCTTCATTATGAATCATGGTTTATATGAACCAACAGTAATGTTCTTTGGCCTTTGCAACTTGCCCTCAACATTTCAGACCATGATGAATGAATATTTCCAAGATATGATTAACAAAAGATGGCTCATTATCTATATGGACGATATTCTGATTTGTGGGAAAACAAAAGAAGAAATACAGGAACGAACCAAATGAGTCTTGAAGCGCTTACAGGAAAAAGACCTATTTTTGAAGTTAGAAAAATGCAAATTTTGCATTCAAGAGGTTGAATTCCTAGGCATGGTCATTACGCCTGGTCATATTCAGATGGATCCTGTAAAACTTGCTGGTATCAGAGATTGGCCAATCCCCACAATGGTCAAACAAGTTAGATCTTTCCTTGGATTCGGAAATTTCTATAGACAATTCATCGGCAACTTTGCCGCTATAGCAAAACCATTGACAGACTTAACAAAGAAAGGTTTAACCTTCAGTTGGATGCCTGATTGTCAGATGGCTTTTGATGAATTAAAACGCAAGTTTTCATCCATGCCAGTCCTATGCATGCCAGATCCCATGAGACCATTTATCCTACAAACAGACACTTCCAATAAAGCCACTGGAGCAGTGTTGAAACAAGCTGATGCCTCTGGATCCCTCCATCCTTGTGGCTTTATATCACATGCCTTAACCACGATGGAACAGAATTATCAGATCTATGACTGAGAACTGCTGGCTATCATTAAAGGATTACAGGCATGGCGACATTTGCTGCATGGATCACCACACCCCATTATAATCCATTGCAATCACAAAAACCTTTTGTTCTATAGAACTCCGCAACGATTAACACCTCAACAAGCTTGATGGTCTATGATGCTATCAGAATTTGATCTGAAAATCAAGCACATACCTGGGACGAAAATGTTTGAAGCGGATGCATTATCCCACCGTCTGGATCATATGAAAGATGATGATACTCCAGACAATGTTATCATGCTACCTAATAACAAGTTTATTTGCCTTATCACTACAGATCTTGCTCAGAAGATTTGAGATGCTACGTCACTTGACAGCTTTGGAAAAACTATCATTGAAGTCATAGAAACACAACGCGCCCCACCTATTAAATCCAAACTACAAGATTGGGCATTCGTTGATGGAATCATTTGATACATCGACATAGCATATATACCTGATCTTGGAATGCTCTGCACCAATATTATCAAAATGGTTCATGAGTCGCCTACTACTGGACATCCTGGACAGTTGAAAACATTAGAATTATTACAACAAGACTACTGGTGGCCAGGAATGTATAAACACGTCAAGGAATGGATTACAGGCTGTGCTACGTGTCAGCAAATGAAGGTGAACACTCACCCCAACACCCCTGCCCTCCTACCAATCGGATCTAAGGCAACTCGACCATTTCAACAAGTCACCCTAGACTTTATTACCGATCTTCCTATTTCTGATGGATTTGATTCAATTTTGGTCACAGTGGACCATGGTCTTATGAAGGGGGTAATTCTTACTCCTTGCAAGAAAACCATTGACGCATTAGGAATGGCAGACCTTTACATCTCCAAAATATTCAAACACTTTGGTCTACCAGACATACTCATTTCAGATCGAGGACCACAGTTCTCAGCCAAAGTCTTCCAGGAAATCAGAAAAACGCTAGGAATCGATCATAAGATGAGCACTGCTTACCATCCACAAACCGATGGAGAAACAGAACGAGTTAATCAAGAACTAGAAGTATATCTTCAAATATTCTGCACAAACGAAGCCCATACTTGGAAACAACTATTACCAATTGCCAAATTTGCCCATAACAATCGCCATCACAATTCGGTTAAAGCATCGCCTTTCCAGCTTATGTATGGAACAAACCCTGTGGCACTACCCACTGCAGCACAGAAAATGACGGCACCAGCAGCAGAGGAATGATTACAGATGCTACAAAAAGCAAGGGAAGAGGTGCTTGCTGCGCATGAATTAGCCAGACAAATGGTTGCTAGACAAATCAAAGACAAATCAATTAAATTTGAAATAGGGGACAAAGTTTGGCTCAAAAACAGAAATCTTAATATCCCATACCAGTCCAGGAAACTAGCGCCAAAATGAGAAGGACCCTTTCCCATTGAGCAAATCTTGGGACCAGTGATGTATAAGCTCAAACTTCTGAAACAATGGCGCATTCATCCAGTCTTTCACACATCACTCCTTATGCCATATAAGGAGACTGAAACGCATGGACCAAATTACACAGCCCCACCTCCTGATCTCATAAATGGACAAGAGGAGTTTGAAGTCGAAGCGGTTCTTGCACACCAAAAACGTGGAGCAGGATATCAGTATTTGGTTAAATGGAAAACTACAGTCCAAACGACAATTCCTGGGAACCAGAATGCAATCTAGGCAATGCTGCGGATATCTTGCAAGCATATTGTCATGACATGTTCTCAACGGTCAAAATCTCTAAGACATTTTTATTCTTTTTCTTGTATTTTACAATAGCTGTAGCCAAACATCTTAGTCAGGTTGGCGTCTATCTTATCTAGTCAGCGCTAAGATTAGATTAGATTAGATAACGATGAGATTAGATTACGGACTACCGGACCGATGACTCATAGACTATGACTCAGGCTTACCAATGCGCAGCAGTGGGGCCGATTATGTTATCTCTTTTACTCATACTTACTCAGCGTAGTTACTATTATTAGAGTGGTGCACAGACCACCCTTGTAGTATATAAACTGAGCAAGTAGCACCCAGAGTCCTCAGTCGAGTTCTCTTGGGTTTCATCCCTACTCTCATCTCCTCTCCTCCTAAGTCTTCTGTTGGGGCCCTAAGGTGTCACACCAAGGGTAGTCCTGATACATATAGACAGAGAAGACAGTTGTAAAATGCCCATGTCTCACTACCAAAACTGCCGAATCCTTAAACAAAACATCCGCTACATGAAGAAATATTGTTCTACTTGAGGACAATACTCTCCAAAACTCTATGAAAGATTCCGAGGAAGAATCATTAAAATTCCTATATATCGCCCTCCAACTTCTCCACTGGGATTACCACAATTAACTAAGGTTATTTGGACTCAAGCAGTTTGACAAACTGCACCCAGAGCCCCAAGACTAACCACCAGACACCTGGCACATCCACAAGGACATGTCGAATTTCCATTTAACGCTCATCCCCATTATCTCCCTAAATATATGGACCTCACATTTGATCCTGAAGAACTACCATATTATCCTGATGCAAGGTCACCATATCTTCCATCGCCCAATGTACCTTTAAATCACACATATAATGTGTACGCTGAAGCAGCTCTTTGATGAGAGGATCCTGCAAAATATGCCTTCATTCAGAATTTAAAACGCGCTGGCAAAGAAATCAAAATATACTGATGGGTTGCTGATTGGCATGTTCCAAATGCACAAACCAACTTTGACGATGCAATGGATAGCCTAGATTTCTTGAACGTATTTGATGGTAAACCTGTTATCCCTGACCCACTGGAACAGGTCACCTCACAGGGCAATGACCCTGCAACGGACACTGAGCATGGGAATGGGGTTTCCATCACCACCAGAAATGAGCTAAGCGAATCAGAAGAATCTGATGAAGAACTTGAATATGTTCCCAGCATCAGAGCGCCCACATCATCTTACCAATTTTTGGAAGAAGAACTCCTGACTGTCAATTATGATGATGAAGTACTCAACTGAATATAAAAGGACACTTTGGAGTGCATTGGGTTCCCCAACCTACTCATTATATCATGCCCGCCTTCTTCACCACTGTCACCTACCTCATCACCTTCGCCTTTGCCCTCTTGGTCACAGCATGTGGCCATTGTTACGTTGAACCCGTTGCCATTCTCTTGCCTTTCCTCACCGCCACCCACAACCTCCCCCTTGAGGTCTTTGTCAACACCACCATCACCATAGATGACTTCGAATTTGCCAATCTCCCCAAACTTCACGAGCACCCAGCAGAACTGGCTGACACCATCACCATCCCCATCGTACCCGCTCTGCCTATTGTCACCCGTCCTCGCAACGCCATGCTCAACAATGTCAGCGACAACCTCGCTACCCTGGTCACCTACTTCAATTTATTTTCTGAGCCACTCAACTTCATCACCGCCCTCACTCTCACCACCAACCCGCATACCCTCACCTATGAGGAACGAGACACGATGCTCGCTCAGGCAAAACAATTACAGCGAGCAGTCCAAAGTCTACAGTGGCGAGTGGAGACTGCTGACAAAGACATCAGCAACATTATCAGTTGGCTGGAATCCAGGCAAGACCATGGCTGGACAAACTCATGATAGAAGTCAGTGACTTCTTGCATACAAAGGGGGTAATGTTACAGTTCTCTTTTCATTTTGTCTCCATGTCTCAGTGGACCGTTTCATACTCATCACTACTGTGCATTTGTACAGCTTTGGACACTATCTCCTTTTGTAGTTACTTTCATACTTCCTTTCTCAGGTAGCTACAGCCTCGTTCCTTTTACAGTTTCCTTGTTCCCTAAATGTATATAAAGCCCATGTATTCTAGAGTAACCTCAGTTCCAACTTAGATGAGTTTTGCTCTCAACCTCACTCAAACTCACCGCTCTTCTTCTTCATCATTCTCAAGACCTTTGTCATCATTTGACTTAGTGTCTGAACTCTTTGTCCAGTAACTGGGAGTGGACTAAGACTCCGCTTGTCGCTGTTGACTTAGAACGAACCACGACGAGGGCATTGTCTGTAACACTCATATGTCTGTTAGACACAGAGTCATATGTTTGTGATGACAAGAGTATTGTATCACTGTCATAGACAGTGACCAGACACCTCTCCAGGTGTTTTGAGTATTGTATCACTGTCAGAGACAGTGACCAGAGACCTCTCCAGGTCTTTGACTCTCATAGAGAAGAGCAACTCACATGCTGGTAGGCAGGAAAGAGCAACTGAATGTATATTGGATATCTACAGGTCTTATATACACTTTTAGTGTACATACATGTTTGTGTAATAGACTGTAATCTAATATATGTAAATAAAAGAAATAAAAGAAATAAAATAACCCTCTAAGGGTCAAACCAGTGATAGCCATGTTGAAGGCTATACTTAGGGGTATTTGAGGTGAAGTTGTTCAACACCCCCCCATAATCTGTACAGTCATGTACTGATTTGTAACAATCTTCACAAGTCTCACAATAAGAGATGTGATATTCTTTCAAAAATCTTCGAAAGAAATGTGGCCAGAGATTCCCTCACATCTCCGTCTTTCCTTTAATTGCCAAGCCCAAAAGGCTTTAGGAGAAAATGTCCAAGGATCTTGTCCTTGAAGGGCTTGGTCCATCCATATGGCAACAGCCAGAGTCATTGTGATCTGGGGTTGCGGTGTTTTCAGTGGTGGAGGAGAGGGTTCCTCGAAATGGCAATGAGATGATTGCTCACATATATGTCCAACATTGGAGTGTCCTCCAATGGTCAGAATAGGTTGTTGTTTTTTACTGCGGGGTTTCTTATTTTTTCCCATAATGATAAAGTTGTTCAACGTTCTTTATTCAACTGGAGTAATCTCTACAGTGATAGGCTGGTTTCTTTATCACAGTAAAATGAAGCAGTTTGCTGTCCTTTTCAGATAACCTGGCCCACGGGAAATTTTTGAAAAAAAATGATGTCAGAAAGAAATGATCATAACTTGCCGAATTCTGAGCCGCAATGCATAAAATTGGTGCACTAAAATCGGAATAACTTGTATTTTCATTTTGCAGTAGACCGAGCCTAATAACACTTCATTTCGGAGGTCTTGTTACATGGAACCTGTGACAAGTGACAGGTAACAGCATTGTGCAAGTGGATGTCATTCGATAATATTGTGTCTGGAGTACAATAGAATGACTGCGCTAATAATTCCGAGTCTAACAAACTAAGTTTCATGCATTTTGGCCCAGAATTCGGTGAGCTATGATCATTTCTTTCTGACATCATTTTTTTTTCAAAATTTTCCCGTGGGCCAGGTTATCTGAAGACAACAGTGAGGCCCTACTCCAGGGCCATCAGTAATCAATTTAATGATTCTGATAAACCTAACATTGGTGTGAATTTTTCAAATAATATTCAACCAAGATTTTTAGTCAGAATATCAGCAGGATTTTCAGATCCTGGAATGTATTGTAATTCTATCTCTTTCTTTTTTATGAGTTTTTGTATGAAATGATATTTAATATCAATATGTTTGGAACATTTTTCAGTAACAGGGTTGTTTGCAATAAATAGAGATCCCATATTATTGCCATAGATTGGTGCAATTGTTATGGGAAAATGGATTTCACCTAATATTGATCTGATCCATTTATTTTCTCTAGCACAGTCAGATAAGGCCATGTATTCAGCCTCTGTTGACAATAGTGCCACTGTTTTCTGTTTCTTTGACATCCAAGATACTACTCCTCCTGATAAAAGAGTAAAGAATCCAGATGTGGAATGTCAATCATTTTTATCTGAAGCCCAATCTGAGTTAGTATAACTCATTAGGCCAGATCTCGAAGATCCATCATATTTAATAAATAGATCTGCAGTTTTAGCTAGATATCTAGCCATCCCTATTGCATGTTTTAAATGATCTGATGACGGATTTGCTGAAAATTGGGACATTTTTATTACAGCAAAACATATATCTGGTCTTGTTCCGATCATTAAATATAGTAATGACCCAATAACTGATTGATATTGCAATCTAATCTTATGATCTAATATTTGATCATTTGTTATTGGTTCATATCCAGCAGGAAGTGGAGTGTTGATATGTGTAGCATCACTCATTCCTAGTCTCTGGATTACTTTATGCAAATAGGGTTTTTGATTGATGGTAATTTTATCTCCATGTTTCTTTATTTGGAATGATAAATTTTTTTTTTGTTTGACCATCAATAAGATCTCCTAAATCTCTAGATTCCCATCTATTCATAAATTCTTGCTTTTTACACAATGTTATGATTTTGTTAGATCCAAAACATTGAGTCATCAACATATATTATTGCTATGACAATGTTGGATCCTTGTTTAAAAGCAAATACACCTGCATCTGAATGTATTCATATAAAGCCCATTTTTTTCATTGATTCATCTAATGATTTCCACCAAGCTAAAAAGCTTGTTTTAATCCATAAAGTGCACGATATAATCTATATACCATGTCTTTTTTATCTTTATTTATAAAACCTGGTGGTTGTTTCATATATATCTCTTCATCCAGTTTTCCATATAGGAAAGCAGCAGTCACATCTAGAAATGATAAGTGTAGTTTTTCTAGTGCTGCAAGTGCAAGTATGAGACGACGTGTCTTATATCTTACAACTGGTGAGAATATTTCATTGTAATCAATGCCATCTATTTGGGAAACACCCTGGGCAACTAGACAAGCTTTTTTATGTCCATCATCTTTTTGGACATAAACCCATCTGCAACCTATAGCCTTTCGGCCTTCAGGGAGATGTTGTAGATTTGTTATCACACCTCTTTTGATGAGCATATCCCATTCTTTCTTTTTGGCATTTATCCAATCTTTTTGTTCACTGTTTGGTAAGCAAAATATCTTGTGATGATGTTCAGGTACAGCTGTATTTGCTGTTTTGTTCATAGGAATTGCACATGATAATAATTTGTTAATTGTGAAATGATTTAATTTTGTTCTTCTATCAATTTTTTTGATTTCAACTGGATCTTTATCTCCATAGACATTATCTGGTCAATTGACTGGTCGTCTATTTCTAATTGGTCTCGATGGACCTGGAGATGGGGATCTTGAAGGAGCAAATAGGTCCTCTTCAATCTCCTTTTGATTGTTGGAATCATCACTTCCAGAATTACTTCCAGAGTTATCTGAATTATCACTTTTTGAATCGTCATCTGAACTATCAGATCCCTTTACTTTGGGAGATGTACTAGATTCATCAGATGAGTTGCTATCACTATCTGATTTAGATGAATCTTCTTCTTCATCTGATGTATTTTGTTCTTTAGACATTCCATGAGGTATTTCTGGCATGAGATCCTCAAACTCTTCCTCTGGATTGAGGAATGTGGGAATTAGATCAGAGTTTCAACATTTTGGAAAATTCTTTTTGTCAAAAACTCCTGTTGTTCCCATAAAAATGGTATTATTTTCAGGATTCATAAATTTGTATCCTTTCATTCCATTTTTATATCCCAGAGAGATCATCATCTTAGATCTGGCTTCAAGCTTATTTTGTCTGCGTTCAGCAGGAATATATACATAAGCTTGGCATCCAAACATTCGCAAATCCAATACATTTGGTTTTTTCTTTTCAATAAGAAAATATGGTGTCTGCCATTTATTGCAAGCTATGGGAGTCCTATTATATAGGTATACTACGTGTTCAAGTGCAAATTCCCACCATGACTGTGGTAAGCAGGCATCGAGTCTGAGGGATTGTGACTTTTCCCAATAGTTTGATTCATTCATTCAGCTCTGCCATTTTGTTGTGATGTATATGGAAGTAATTTCTGGATCTCAATGCCAAGATCTTTAAGATATTTTTCACTTTTAGTGAATTCACTTCCTCCATCAAACCACCATTTCTTTGGCAATATTCCATATTTGTTTTTTATTAAGGCAACGAATTGCTTTAATGAGGATTCTGTATCGGATTTCTTTTTTAATAAACCAATCCATAAATGTCCAGAAAAGTCATCAATGAATGTCACAAAATATTTGTATTTGTGATATGATATCATTGATATTTCTTTAAGATCTGAATGTATTAAATCAAAAGGAGACAATGCTCTACTTTGTGATTCTGGAAATGATTTACTACACATTTTTCCTTTAGTGCATCCTGAACAGATTTGCTTCCTTTTTGGAACTGGAATATTTGGGAATCCATCTAGATAAGTTTTTCCTTTTTGGATAACTTCATCTTGTGGATGTCCCAATCATTTATGCCATATATGAAAATCAGGTTTTTGTGTTACCACGTTTATTGATTCATTATGAATTTTGGAGTCTAACCAATATATGGTTTGTCCTTTTTTATGTGGTGAGAATCTCATAATTGAGGATTCTTTAATAAGATCAATATGATCTTTATTTCCTGAAAGGGAATACCCTTGATTTAGGAAATTTCCCATGGAGAGTAATCTCGTATCCATGTCAGAAATATAAAAGACTGGCCTGATCAATTTTATATCTGCCTTTCCATTAACAGTAATTTTGATCATAATGGCTCCTACACCTAGTATCTGTAAAGTTTTTCCTTTAGCAGTGGTTTGTACAAACCTTTTATTGATCAATTGTTCATAATATAAAAAGTCATTTTGATTGTGTGTAAAATGCAATGATGCTCCTGAATCAAGAATCCATGACAACTCATTTTCTTTACATTTCACACAATTATTGCAATGAGAAAAATAATGTATATTTTCATTACATACATTTATACTACCATTTTGCTGTGAAAAGGATTTAGTAGTTTCTCTATTGACAAATGAATGGCTTAACTCATCACTGAGGCTTACAGCATCATCATCAAAGAGTGGATCCATTGGGATGTCATAATCTTTGTCGCCATCCTCAAACAATGTTTCTTCCAAAACGCCTTGTGGATTTCCCACAGTTGAGTAGTCAAGATCTATCTCAGATCTTTTTCATTTCAGAGGTGGTTCAAAAGATATTTCATCTTTTGTGTTTAACGTTTCTGCTGTAGGTGTGATGCCAATGCATTCAGCAAGCAATCTGGTCTTATTAGACCGTTTCCATATACCCTTCTGGGTTTGAGACTGACCTGTGAATTGGGTGGCTGGTGGAAACATCTGGTCTTGTACATTTTGTGCCACAATGGAAAGAGCCAGAGATACAATCTTGATGGCATTATGCTCCTGATCTGACTCAGGAGGAGCATCTGCTTCTTGGGAGCATTTCTTTCCCTTGCCTCTGAAACCCTTACAAGGGCAAGGTCCTTGATCCTTGGATTCGTCAGAATCCTGACGCTGGTTATTGTCATCCTTTTTCTGATTGTTCCATGTTGCATCCTTTTCTTTCCTTTTCACTCTGCTGATTTTGTTCACTTTGTCCCTAGAATTATATTGCTGTCTCATAGCGTAACTCCTTTGGTATTCTCTGATGATAGAATCAGAGATTGTTTTGAAAGTGAACTTTTCTGTTCCATATAGTTGGAACATAGCTGTGGAAATGGTGGTCCATTCTTTGGGAAGAGCGGCTACAAGTATAAGGGCCTGCATAAAGTCGGGAATCTTGACTTTGTCTTCTGTGAGCTGCGCAAAATAAGATCCAAGTCTTTTGATCTCAGGTACAGGATCTTTCCCTGAGAGTTGGAATTTAACTGTTTTCTGGAAACAATCAAATATGAGTGCTGGCATAGTCCGTTTATAGCTAGTAGCCAACATGCAATACTTTACCCTCCCCCCCCAGTCCGATTAGACTCTGATAGGACTCCAATGACTCCTATAGGACTCCTATAGGACTCCGATGAAAAAATCCAAAAAGACTTCAATATTAAGAAACATGTTTTGCATTGTTTGTTTATGTTTGCTTGATATATCTGTATGAGTTTCAAGCCATATAGTACAGAGAGGCATTGTGGAAGCTCAGAAAACAAAGCTTGGACCAGACCATCCACACAATCTACTCTAATATGATACAAATACAGCTTCTACAAGTCATTATCCTCCCTACTACTTATTAGACATGCTTGGACCAGACCATCCACATATTCTACTCTAATATTTTACAAATTCATTACATTCACTACTATTATCACTACTATCAGACAAGCTTGGACCAGACCATCCACATATTCTACCTAATATGATACAAAAACAGCTTCTACAAGTCATTACTCTCACTACTACTGCTGTCAGACACTGAACTATTATTAGCCTTGGCTATCTTCCTGCAAACATGGATTGTATGATATGTTAGCATTGTGTGCAAAAACCAATGAAAGTTCCAGCAGTCATCCTTCTGAGGATTGAATCAAAACCTCCCAACCATGCATTCAGCTGTTCACAAGCCTGTGTGTTGAATGCACTTTTCTTGTATAACTGCCCATCCCTTGCTCTGCCTGTCACTACAAGATTTGGGGCAGAACCATCCCTTGGTGTAGGATTGCACCATACTCAGCATAGATAATCATCAACAGAGTGGTTTGTGTAGTGGTATGAATCCACATAAATCGACTTGTTTTACTCCATGTTTGGTCCCAGCTACCATTGGAAATACTGGTTCTCAGTACTTGGCAGGCCTTATCAATGCAAATATAATCTGGCCTTGACTCTTCTGTTGGGAATACTTTCTCCAAGAAGTCTAGTATGTTAGAAGGTGACTCAGAAATTGCAAACTTGGCCCAACCCACAACAACTCCACATGGAGCACATATTGTTTCCACACAATAAGTTCTAGATGGTATGAAGTGATCTTTGCCTCTATCATTGTTTTCAACTTCCTGGTCATGTGGCTGCTCATTTCTTGGCTGCTGGGTCATCCATGGCCAGGTATCATCTGCACGCCTAACTGCTCTCCTATACCCACTTAACTGCTTTGTTTGGTGTTTTCTGACAAACCTTTGCCACTTTGCCTGGTGTCCTTGACATGCTAATGTCCCATCTACTTTCTGCCTTGTGCAGAGCTCTTTACACTGCCCCACGCGTTCCACGTGGACTCCTGAGGACTCCTGGTACTCCAGCAGGACTCCAGCAGGACTCCAGTGGGACTCCAGGTATATTTTGAGATGCCTGGGACACAGCCAAAATGTACCTGGAGTCCCTGTGGAGTCCCTGTGGAGTCCTGGCGGAGTCCTGGTGATTCCTGAGGACTCCTTGTGCTGGACTCCACCTGGACTCCCTGGACTCCCTGAACTCCACATGGAGTCCATGTGGAACAGTACTCCAGGTCACGCACATATTGCGCTAGTCACGCATCACGCGTCACAACCACGCCACACTCACCCGCGTCGCCCCCACCCCAATGCGCGTCACAACCACGCCACACGCCCGCATCGCCCCCGCCAATGCTCGTCACGGCCCCTCCCAATGACTGAGTCACACAACCGCAACCACCTCAACAACCGCACCGCCGCCACCACTGCCTTACCCGTTGCCCACCGTTCACACCCACACCCACTCGCCACACCCCCTGCGCTGCCACATCTATTCGAGCCCATCGACCCACACCAATGGCCCGAGCACTACCAGGGCCCAGACAAGAACTTGTCTGGGCCCCCTCGTACGATTTATTCAATTTTTTCAGCATCTAATTAATTTTTTCAGCTGTTTTTGCGACGACGACGACTCCTCTCTACCCACTTGCCCGCCCACTGCTGCCACACCTCGCCTCCGCCCACTCGCCCTCGTTTTCCCGCCGGCCCGTCCCGCCCCTTCGCATCCACTCATGTGCGCCTGCAGCACCACTCATCAACAACAGGCCCGGGCGAACAGGTTCGTCTGGCCCCCTCGTGTCTCTTTCTTTTTTTCTTTTTTTACGGCTAATTATTCTTTTCAAGAAGTTACCTACTGGATACAGCCCATCCGTGCCCGTCCCTCTGCCCACTTGCCCTGCCTGCCCACGCTTGTCCACCCACCCATTCACCTGACGCCCGTCACATCGTGTTTCCCAGCGCCCACCGTGCCTGCCACCACTGCTCCACCACCGCCATCCCACCACCCCTTCCCTCTCCTCGTTCACGCCCACCGGCGACCACCAAGACCACAACACCTGCACCTCTGCCCACTCGCCCTGCCCAGTCGCCCTCGCGCACTGGCTACGCGTGTCATGCGTTCTGCCATGTCATGTCTCGGCAGCCCCTCAGACCAGCGCATACCACCACCACCACCCCCTCTATTTCACACAACTGTCACACACCCAGCTGTCACACCAGGGTGACAAGTGATGTGGCACTGGTCACCGAGCCACCAGCATGGCAACCACTCGATCAACACGAAAGCACACCGCGCCGCGCTCCCCACCCTCGCGATCTGGCCGCAAACGGGCCCAGTCTACAGCATCCATCAAGAGCCCTGGAAAAGCACGCAAGAAGTCCCGTCACATGGCAGAGCCTGCCGATCCCATCCAAGCAGGAGCTCCAACGGAGCAGGATGAAGGGTCAGGCAGAGCAGGACAGCCTCAACCCCGGTAAGTCCCTTCCCTCTTTTAATTTTTCTGCTTTCTGACTCTGTTGCAGTCCACGATCCACACGGGCCAACACACGGGCCATTGCACAGGCCAACGCACAGACCAACGCACAGACCAACGCACAGACCAACGCACAGACCAACGCACGGGCCACTCAAGTGCCCATGCCCTCTAGCACTCGCAACACGCCCATGCCCTCTAGTGCTTGCAACATGCCCACCCCCTCTAGTGCTCACAATGCACCTGCGATATCATGGTAAGCCCTTCCATTTGCATTTCAACCCACCAACTAACAACCACTGTCTAGTGCTCGCAAGCCCATTCCTAACCTCCCTGCATCTAGCACTCGCAATGAGTCCACCAAGTAAGCACCATGCATACCCTGCCCTTCCTGTTGCAACCACATACTAACCAATGCCATACACACCTTCTAGTCCTCATGAGCCCACCAGGTAAGTACCTCCAACCACAGCTCAACACCAATTACTAACAAATCCATTTGCATATACTTTATATATATTATATATGTATATATCTCAATATCACAAAAATTAGAGTTGAACAAATCTTAGAGGCAAGTGGCACATCAGTTGCACCACCTCCACGTGTGAGGACCTCCACACCTGCTGCATCACACTCAATCAAATATTACTCTGCTCGTATATGCCAGGAGGAGAGTGAAGATTCCTCTACTGACAGTAGTGGACATCATGAGGGAGGTAATTCCATCAGAGGTAGTGGATCTGGTGATAGTGATGGGGGGATATTGAGATGAAGAAGCTAACAGTCAGTGATTATGAGGTAAGTTGTATACTCATGTGTATGTGTTTTCTAAACATGAACACAGGATGGCAATCAAGATAAATTGGATGATGTTATGAGCAACAAGGTTTGTAAATTGCTTTGTGCATCTTACCTGTTGTAAAAATTGAGACAGGATGATGAGAATTTTATGGAGGAACAGGCTAGTCCAAAATTTATTTCATGCATTTCATAATTGACTGTTCCACAGAGTGAGGTTGGCTGAAGGGAATTTCTTTGATGCAGATGATGGTAAGCATAGTATATGATTTTGAGTGGAGTTACTCACATATTCAAGACATGGGTATCACTGTCCCACTTGAAGGTTCTTCCAGAACCACTGGTGGTATTTCCAGGGGTAAGGCCCTTGGAAATGTATTCAACCTTGCTGATGCAAGTGATCTTACATTCATCACTCCTGAGAAGGGTATGGTCAAGGTACATGAAGTATTGGTTGAACATCCTGATGGATGTGGCCCCAAGATGGTCCTCAGACTGGGGGTGTGTAGTACTTTGGGTCCTGTGTTGAATATGCTGGGAAAACACTTCCCTATGTTAAAGGTATTTCTTCATGCAGTCATGCCCCTTTTCCCAAAATTGACATGTTTAAGCACAAAACCATTATCTATGTGGTGGAAGATGGCTACTGGAGCCTCAAGGGTCCTTTCAAGGATGCCATGGAGGAGGATGAGGAGATTGAATGGGTCCATAGTGAGGGCCAACCAGTTATCACCATCTGTGCAGTAAGTTCAAGCTTTTCTGATGTATGTATGCTATTTACTTAAAGGTGAATAGGAGGCACCTGATTCAACAGCTGCAATATCATCTAGTATTCCACAAGTCAGACCTCCAGTAAGTGAACCTGCAGGAAGATCTGGAGACCATTCTAGGAATGAACTTATTGCCTTGCTCAATATCCCTGAACACTTGACAAGGGATATCAAGGCTGTTGGCATAAGGCAGTACTATAATAGGTATAAAGCTTTCCTAGAAGCCCAGGAAGCTTTGAGCAGAATGCTTAAGGCTGGTACATGGCCTGGCAAGAAGCCAACTGTCATCACCATCATTGAGTTATTTGCTTCCAAATCCACCTGGTTTACCTATGTTGTTCCTGGATTTGGAGATATCAACAATTTCCCCATTCTTAAAGAATGGCTTGAAGAGGGAGAAGATTGTCCCTCAGACTTGGATGTATGGGGAAGGGTCAAATCTTCCTACAATTTTTCAGATCTTAAGGAGGAGAAGGAGAGGAGGGTAAATAAAGGGAAAAAGAAAGATGACAAGGATGGGGGAGCAAAGGTGGTTGACAAGGCCAGAAAGCATAGGAAGAAGAAGGATATGTAAGCCATGACTTTACCTGATTTGTTGTTTTTCTTATAGTCTGATATGAATGTACTTGTGCTTGTTGATGTGATAGTATTATATGCAAACCACTTTGCCACTTTCTATCATGGATGATCATGCTTCTGGTTGCAATGTCCTGTTTTCCTGTTGTTTCAGCAAAGGGAGAGAGACCCTTTCCTGATATACCATTTAAGACCTTCAGCACATTTGTTGAAGACCACTTCAGTTCCACAGTAACTCTATCAGTGGTTTTAATGACTCTCTTTACTCTGACAGAAAATGTTGATCTACTCAGCTTACATTTTCGTCAGAGGACTGGAGAAAAGGAGAATGAGAAAAGTACACAAGCAACTGGTTGGATCCGATCTTTGGGATATGCACTCAATGCCAGGCTAAAAGAGACAAACAGCCATTTGTTGAAGAGATCTGAAGTACATACTGGCATGACAGATGAGAAAATTGCCATTTTGCTTGGTCTCAAAATGAATGCTTTTGCAAAATTACTTGATCTGTATCCCTGTAGAAAGAATGGGAAATTCAAAGGCAACTTAAAGCCTGTTTCACTAAGGGCAACCCAGCCAGTTCACATTATCTGTCCAGGAGTGGCTGTGTGTCAGACACAAGCTTGCAATAAAACTGCTCTATATCAGTGGACAAGACAGCGAGATGTTCCACATGTCAAACTCATTCAGAACTTCTCTGCTTATGAAAATGTTCCTCTTCTCTCAGGACATTGTAAAGAATGCAAAACATTGTACTATTCAGATCATGAGAGAGCACCTAATGCAAATAGGGATGGTCATGAGAGGGTATACCTCAATAT
This sequence comes from Amanita pallidorosea, assembly GCA_023014475.1. Taxonomy (NCBI): domain Eukaryota; kingdom Fungi; phylum Basidiomycota; class Agaricomycetes; order Agaricales; family Amanitaceae; genus Amanita; species Amanita pallidorosea. The sequence continues at coordinate 346,178 of JAEBUS010000015.1, read as the reverse complement.
GGCCAAATATGTCAAGATTGGGCAGAATATGTGGGTTGATCGTAGATTTACTTCCTCTGTGTTAAGTGGCATCTATACCTTCCATGCCTCTGCATCAGCATATTCAGATTTTTGTAATGATGCACTGGTCAGTGCATGTAATGTAACAAGGCGCCACATTTGGCAAGCATTTATACAAGAATCTATACGCTTTATATCTTCAAGCCTAAATATGAACCTTACTTTGCAAGACAATCTTTCAATAGATGAGGTTACAAGACAGGCATTTGATATACTTGGTGAAGATGGCATCATCAGGGCTGCAGGTCAGCATGCCTGTGAAGAGTGCACACATGAATACAGAACATCTGCTGATGTAATCTTGTCCAGTGATAGGGCTCCCGAAGTTCAGTTCAGTTCGGTTCAGGGGCATTTTTGGCTGAACCAGAACCAGAACCAATGAGAAAATGCCTGAACCGAACCAGAACCAGAACTGAACCTGCCCGAACCGGTTCTGTCGGTTTGGTTCTGGTTTGGTTCTGGTTCGAACTGAAGAACCGACTAAAATTTCCTTATTAGGAAATTTTAGAGAAAGTGATAGCATGAAATGTTTACTACACCTCTAATAATATGCTGCTCAAGGGCTCATTTGACAATGTGCGCATGTTACTAGCATTGCCTGACATTTGGACAGCCTGCATGAGGTGGTGGGCCAGCAGGTGTGATCATGTTGGCATGCTTTCATTCAATTTTCTGATGTTTATTGTATGTCTGTTCAATACAGTTGCAGTCATTGTATCTGATACAAATATATGTATTTATGCATGATTTGTGGTACTATGAGCAGAAATGGAGACAACTAAGCTGACAAAAATCGGTCAAACTGGTCATTCCAAGCAAAGAATTGGGAATACTGTGAGAATGAAGGTGCCGCTCGTTCAACGGTTAATACACAGTAAAAGAGCAATAGAAAGGCTTTCTGACGACGCTTTGTTTGAGGGAATCCATCCAGAAATGGTGGAGATATGACTTCAGCCACCCCTGCAACACAAATTGTCAGATTACTGGAGAACAAAGGTGCCGCCTGTCAATCAGTCAGTGGTACAAGAAAAGGTGATGAAGGGACTTCCAGCAGATCCCTTTTTGAAGGGAAAGCGCTGAAAAACGGCCAAGATATGACTTGAAAGGGCTATTCAGCAGAAATTGACAAAGTACAGGAGAATAAAGGCACCGCTTGTCAAGCGGTTAGTGTGACGAGAAAGAGTGATAAGAGGGCTTTCCATTGATTTATGGTTGAAGAAGATCCGCCCAGGAATGGTCGAGATATTGCTTGAGGAAAGTCCCCAACTCAGATTTGATCAGAGAAGGTGACATGATGACACTATCAAACTTACCACCTTTTGATGATGTGACACTTACCTGCCTGCCCTGATGAGCCAATCGGATGCTTGTCAGTCTCAGAGTTGTAAAACTCAATCTCTGTGACATCCTTGAGGGATCCGTCTGGGTTGAGTGCGGCCATGACAGCTGAGTGCGGCAGTGCGACGAGCAGGTGCAGATGCAGAGCGCGCGGGAACAGTTGTCACACTCCTGTCACATTTGGCTCACAGGAATGGTTGTCACACTCCTTCAACACAACGACGGCTGCAACACCTACAGCCTCAAAGACAATCGGTTCGGGCGGTTCGGTTCTGGTTCAGAACCAGTTCTCAAAACCCAGCAGCAGCCCAAACCAGAACCGACACCAACTGGGATTGCCCGAACCAGAACCAGAACTGAACCAGAACCGTCAGTTCGGTTCGGTCGGTTCTGGTTCGAACTGAAGTTCAGAACTGAACTTCGGGAGCCCTATCCAGTGATATTTCACAAATGGTAGGGATGGATGATGACAACAATGATGATGATTATGAGGAGCAAGATGATGATGATGATGATGATGATGATGATGGTGATTCTAGTTCACAAAGTGATGAAAGAAGTGGTGGTACAAATAGATATAATGCCCCAGTGAAAATGATTGTTATGGATGGTATTGTCATGGGTCATGCACATTGTGCCCATCACAATTGTGTCAATGATTTACAAAATGCACGTGGTGGAGTCTATTGTGCCCTCCATGAAAATCAATTTGGTGGTCTCTTCATATGGTAAATTGTTCAAATGTGAAGGTACAAGGCACTCAGGCCTGTCAGCAACACCAGCATGATTGGCAAAGATTTCTCACAAATCATAGACAACATGCCCTAGGTGGCTACAGGAGAGCATTAAGAAGGCCAGATCAGACATTACTTGGCTGCCTCAGTTGACTGCTAATGCATGGCCACATGATGAAAACCAACAAAGACAAAGGAGAGCAAATAACTTCACTCCACCAAGGTTCTATTGTGTTGAAACTATTTGTGCACCTTGTGGAGTTGTCATAGCATGGGCCAAGTTTGCAAAGTCAGAATCACCCACAATATCATGGGCTTTTTGGAAAAGGTTTATCCCACAGAAGAGTCCAGGCCATCATATGTTTGCATTGACAAGGCATGTTTAGTCCTGCGCAGTTGTGTAAGAAGGGGAAATTGGAATGAGTGGGAAAAAACAACTAGATTCATTGTTGACACATATCACTACTCCAATCACCGTACCACAGATGAATTATGTCAGAAATGGTGTAACCCAGCCCCTATGAATGGCTCAGCACCAAACCTAGTGATTGCAGATAGAACTACTGAAGGGCAGCTTTATTAAACGTGCCTTCAATACACAAGCTTGTGAACAGTTGAATGCTTGGCTAGGTGGTTTTGAGCAGATATTGAAAAGGATGAGTGCTGGAAATTTCAATTGGTTTTTACATACCATGCTCTCTTATCACACCTTGCATGTTATTCACAAGCAATCTCTGAAGAGAAGGAGTGGAGCACAGGAAGAAGAAGAAGAAGGGGAGGTGGTGGTGGTGACTATTGAGATGGGCTTGCTGTCATTTTGTAGCTAGTGTGTTGATATATGTAATATATTTTTCCTTCTGCCATGTTATGAGGTACTCAACAGGGACTCCTGCCGAATTCCCTTTGAAATAGCATGAGACAATGTGGAGTCCATGGGGAGTCCTTGCAGACTCCTGCAAAATCCTTCTTGAAATAGAAGGAGTTACACTTTCCTTCATGAGACAGCAGGGAGTCCTTGTGGACTCCTGCCAATTCTTTTGAAATAGAACATTTTTCCTTCATGAAACAACAGGGAGTTCAGGTGGAGTCCACAAGGAGTCCTTGTTGTCCCTGGACTCCTGCCAAATTTCATCAAAGAAGGAGTGAGCCTGGAGTCCATGTGGAGTCCACCTGGAGTCCACCTGGAGTCCTGTCACTTTTTGTCACTTTTTGTCATTTTACCTGGAGTCCACCTGGAGTCCACCTGGAGTCCCTGGAGTCTACCTGGAGTCTACCTGAACATGTGGGGCAGTGTAAAGTACTGCTTGTGCAACGAGACACATGGCACTGACTACCATACAGATCTTCATGTAATGCACAATAAACTCCACCACGTGCATTTAAAAGGTCTGATGCACATTCCCCATATGCACATCTTGTATGCCCTATCACAATTCCATCAACCACTACCATCTTCACAGGTGATCTGATGATATTCTCATCCTCATCTTCTGATTCACTGTCTGATAAAGTTTGTGATCTCCTGTGCTTCTGGGTGCATTCTTTACAAGAATGTCCATCTGCAGCTCTTATTATACCATTTTCACCCAAAACATGGTATGCTTCCTTTGTCACTTCCTCAATTGGTAGATTGTCTCTAATAGTCAGATTCTGATTTGACAAGGATCCAGTCATTCTAATAGATTCTTGAACAAATGCCTGCCATATTTGTCGTCTGCTGACCTTTCCCACATTTAAATTTTGATTTTGTGAGACACAGAAGGCATCATTCCAGAATTCAGTGTAGGCTGAAGTAGATGCATGGAAATTGTATGCACCACTCAGGACGAGCTCTTTACTGTCCCCCCCCTATTCCGATCGGACTCCAATGAAAAAAAGTCATTAATAGAATGGCAGTAAAATTCCTATTCCACTCCGATTTGACTCCAATCCCAGTCCGACCATTTTATCGGAGTCAAATCGGACGATATCGGACACAGTCCGATGGACTCCGAGTGGAGTCAAATCGGACTAATCGGAGTCTGATAGGAATATATCACATACATTAGAAACTATTCTAAGAAATGTACATAACTGTAATCCATTACAATAGTCCGATAAGAATATGTCACATGTCACATGTCGCATATCACATGACCATTGAGCAGATGGTCTGTGCACACCTGAAAGGTATATAAGGACAGCCAGCCATGCCCACTGAACCCCCATTCCCCTCGTCGAGAACTGATTAGTAATACATATTAATAAGCCATGTAATGTGAGATAAGTAGATTACATAAGTAGATAAGTAGATTATATAAGTAGATAAGGAGATTACATAAGTAGATAAGGAGATTACATAAGTAGATAAGGAGATTACATAAGGAGATTACATAAGTAGATAAGGAGATTACATAAGTAGATTACATAAGTAGATAAGGAGATTGCATAAGTAGATAAGGAGATTGCATAAGTAGATAAGTTGATTACATAATTAGATTAATGTAGATAAGATTGTATATGTAAGCACATGCCTATATCAAATTTCCCACAACTTTAAAGTTTCTCACATGTCACAAGACTTGTCACAATTTCACACAGTTAGAAAAGTGAGAATTGTCACATGACCTATTAACAAAAATGTAGAGGGCATGAGTCTGACTAAGAATATGAAAACCAGATAAGTGTAAACCTGGTATTCACAGAGATAATTGCAATATACTATCAGGATTCCGCATTTTTTAGCACAGCCACTGCACTCCAATGTACCAAAGTCATATTCATGACATGCTCTATTAACAAAAGTTGTAGAGGGGGGAAATCCAATTCTATTGATGGTATAAAAACATAAATAAACAAAGAACTTCATGAGATATAGCCCTTTCTTTCAAGTTTTTGTGACAATGCCAACACACCACACTTGTCAGATTCATAACATCTTCTATTAATCAAAAATGTAGAGGAATCAGATTTGCCTTGGTGGTGATATTCAAACATATGCAAACAAAGAATGTGTTGAGTTATCAGTAACTTTTTTATTCTTTGTGCAACAATATTGCCACTGAATCCAGGGGTAAATCTTCATAAACATAGTAAGCAAATATACACAATGCAGTATTTCTTTTATTTATACAGTGACTCAAAAAACCCTTTCAATGTTGCCAGCTTCAGGAAGAAATGACTTATACCTCATCAGATAAAGTTGGGAGAAATATCAAAAATCAGGGTAGATCTTCTACCATATCAGCATTATGTAATAAATCACATGTTACATAAGCACTGTTTTTTGCTGAGATAAAAATGGCTTGGTTGGCACACCTCATTGAAAGGGTTTTTTTGCCAAAGTGCCAGAGTGCTGGATCACATGGCTTTGTTGACAATATTATGTGACCATGTTGAATGTGAGTGGATAACATTATTTTTGAACTTTAACCAGTTCCATAACCATCATGCACACCCTTTCACAAACCAAACAGCAGCATATCCTCTCTCTACTTGATGCTGGCCACACACCCTCTCATATTGCTTCTACCACTGGCTACAGCCTCAGTACCATCTCCAGACTTTGCACCAAGCATCATTATCACCTCTCAAAATCCATTGGAGGTCATCCTAAAAAGCTTTCCCCTACCATGTCAGGTCTCAGCAGTGAAGTCATACCACACCTCAGCTGGACTTTGTTATGGACAGTGCCCTCATTGGGTTTGTTCTAAGTCAACAGTGACAAGCAGAGTCTCGGTCTGCTCCCAGTCACTGGACAAAGGTTCTAGATGCTAAGTCAAACAATGATGAAGGTTCTGAAGACAATGAGGAAGAGGAGAGCATTGAGATTAAACAAGGTTGAGAGCAATACTTGTCTAAGTTGGAACTAGAGAACTACAATATATGATGTGGGTTTGTATACACTTGGAGAACAAAGGAATTGTAAAAGGAAAGGGTTTATTAGCTACCTTGGAAAGGTAATGTGAAGGAAGCTATAGAAGGAGATAAATGTCCAGGCTGTGCTATGTGCAGTTGTATGAGTAATGATGATAAAGTAAAATGTTCCACTGAGTCAGGAGCATGACAACAAAGGGAAACTGTAACAGACTTACATCACTGCTCCTTTGTCCACCACTGCCTGGTCATTGCAGCACCACCTCAACCACCACTTGTGACCTACCAATGATGCCATAGAATTTATTCAATTCACTTGAATGGCACATTGGCACATCACCCATCTCAACCCACTGTTACACTTCCTTTTCATCATGGACTATTATATTTACATCACTGCTGCAATATATGTACTATATTGGACACTATGTCTCTCATCATGTATAGAAAACTCTGATGTACAGTAGAATTTCCAGTGCTTAATATCATCATCTCCCTTCCACATCATCTTCAGGACCTTTGTCACTGTTTGATTTAGCAGCTAGAATCTTTGACCAGTGGCTGGGAGTGGACCAAGACTCTGCTTGTTGCTGTTGACTTGAAACAAATCATGACAAGGGCATTGTCTGTATCATCCACAACATCCAAATGTCCAAACATGGAGCAAACATGATAAAAACATGAATTGTGAGCCACACAGCATCAACAATGTATGACCAGACTCCACATGGACTGCAGGTGAGCTGGGCAGGGAGTACAGGTCTGGTTTGCACAGACCTGGACTATATGTACCTGGATGTTACATGGACTTGACTCTACCCAGACACATGGCTGAGTGCAAAGTGCTGTGTCTTATGTACTGCATATGACATTTTCCCATATTTTACAACACACTTGCTCCTGCTACCATTTCTTTCCTCTGCTGCCCACTTTTCTGCTCCCTCCTGTTTCCTCCTTGCCTCCCCACTTACCTGTTCCCTCCTTGTCTTCTCTCTCCTCTTCTCCCGCTCATTCCCTCCTCATTGCTCAGCACCTGCTCACTCACTCACTCCTCCTCCCTCCTCTTTCCTCCCTTGCCTGCTCACTTCTCTCACACATTCCCTCCTCACCTGCCCCTCTATTATTTAGCTTGCCCTTCCATTACTTAACTGGATGGCTGACAGGGTGGCTGATGGGTGGACGGTCATTGTGCTAGGTGGCTGTCTGGGTGGCTAGCCATTTTGGCTGGTGGTTGACAAGGTAGCTGGTAATTTGGGTGTGTGGCTGACAGGGTGGCTGGTAATCTGGCTGTGTGGCTGACAGGTGGGACAGCATATGCACAATAGTTATAGTCATCATGTTTGTACAAACTATGGTAAACAACCATACATATGTTATCACACTTGTAGTGAGAGTAGTGAAAGAAGTAGTTGGTCATTTGGGTGGTGGTTGGCAAGGTGACTGACAGGGTGACTGACAGGGTGGCTGATAGGGTGGCTGATAGGGTGGCTGGTAATTTGGGTGTGTGGCTGACAAGGTATGAGACATTATATGCACAATGGTTATAGTCATATCATGTATGTACAAACATTGGTAAACAACCATACATATGCACATATCACACTAGTAGTGACAGTAGTAGTGAAGAAAATGACTTGTAGAAGTTGTATTTGTATCATATTAGAGGAGAATATGTACTATGCAGCTTGAAACTTATACAAATATATCAATCAAACATCAACAAACAATGCAAAACATGTTTCTTAATATTTGAAGTCTTTTTGGATTTTTTCATCGGAGTCCTATAGGAGTCCTATAGGAGTCATCGGAGTCCTATCGGAGTCTAATCGGACTGGGGGGGGAGGGTAAAGTATTGACTCAGGACAGCAGAGGTAAATGATCGATCAACCCACAAACTTTGTCCAATTTTGACATATTTGGCAGAGTTAAGGTAGGTTCTTTCTGGTTGGTCCAGAAAGCCAGTAGGTGACCTCTCATGGTCTGCATAATAAATGGTATTGCATGTGTCACAAGAGCCTGCTAAAACTGGAACATTTTCATAGGCTTTGAAACCTTTGATCAGAGTGACATATGGTATATCCCTTGGCTTGGTGTTCAGGAGCAAAGAGCGTGGATTACATTTCTGTGTCTGGCATACAACAGCATCAGGACATATGACATGGATAGGCTCTATGGCCTTATGGGACACAGGCTTTGTTTTTCCATCAAGTTTTAATAGCTTGGCCAATCTATCAAGCTTCATGGCCAATGCAATTGTAACTTGCTCTTGCATTCCAAATACCATATCATCCTCCCTTAGCAAAAATGCATCCCCTGGTTCCTCCAATTTTTTCTCAATGATCTTGCAAGGACTCTGATCCAAGCACTGGAATTTGTGGACCTCTCTTCTCTGTACTTCTTCACTTGCTGGCGTCTATGCAGTTTTAACAGCTGCACATTTTCTGTCAAACTCAATAGTATGACAAGGACACTGGACAATGAGATAGTTGAGTTAAAGTTTTGCATGACAAAATTGCTAAATTGTTGGAAGGTTATATCTGGGAATGGGCCTTCAGTCAATCCTGAAGCACCAACTCTTGGTATACATGCAAGCAGAACAAATGCTCCCAACCAAGTCTGTGTCAAGTACACAATCCTGAAAATGGGCATGAAAAACAAACTGCATATTTCAAAAACAAGTTCAGATGACAATACATTTCAAGCCTTACTAATTCTTCTTCTTCTTGGATTTCTTTCCTTTGACTTCTTCTTCTTTAGCATCATCCTTCTTTCCCTTCTTTTCCTTCTTTCCATCCTTTGCCTCCTTCCCCCTTTTTCCTTTATTATTCTTGCCTTTTCCATCCCTGTCCTCATACCACTGTGCTAAGTCATGAAATTTGTATGATACCCCCTCCCTCCCCCAAACTTCAAAATCAGTAGGAGAGTCCAGATCATTCTGCAACCATTTTTGCATATCAGGGTAGTTGGAGACCTTAGGAAACAACTTCTTGTGGTGTGAGTACCACATGGATTTAGAAACCACCATGTCAATAATATCTTGACCTGCAGGTTTCCTACCTTTCCACTGCCCAGCTTGAACCAAGTTTGTAAGAGTTGAGAAGGCCTTGATGATGGTTTGATATTTCAAGTAAGCAACCCTCACACCATCATGCTCAGATGAAACATCAGGATCCCTTAACAGATGACCAGGGATTCCAAGTAGTGTTGCTATCTCTCTCCTTGAAAGGGTCCCAGATTGTGTCATGGCCTGACTTACAGGGCCCACAGCAACACTAGGAGTGTGGGAATGTAAAACATTTGATGGATTGTCATCCTCCTACAGGTTTTTTAGTATGGCCAAAATAAAGATCAATCAGAAACCTTACTAGAGCTATGACAAGGGAATATTCCCCATTGTCATTGGACCAGGCAGCTGAGTCATTAATCTGGATAGCTTTCTGGTACCTTCCTTTCAGGCTCCAGTTGCCTTCTTCAAAGACATAAATCCTCTGATTGTTGTCTGGAATATTGTCAGATTTACTTGGAGAAAAATGGCCAACTCACTCTTGACAGGGGAGTATCTGTCAGCCAGGTCTGTAAGGACAGGAGTCATGGTCTTATTAGCTTCAATTTTGATGACCATCTTAGGCTTGGTGGATGATGGGCTCTCCCCAAGCATATAAACTTTCACTTTCCCAACCAATGGCCCAATCTCCATCTCTGTTACTTTCTCTGCATCAGCCAAGTTGAAACATTTCCTTCAGCTCTCCCACGCAAAATCCCCTTTGTGGTAGATGAAGATCCATGTGGGGGAGGACTACCCATGTGGATATCTATAACTTTGTTATCAGTCCAGGTAGAATAAATGTGAAACTTCATCACCATGGTCATTAAACACATTTCCAGGAATATTATCATTGTTCTCCAGTGTCTGGTTATGAGTTTAATATTAGCCCTCAATCAAGTACAGGGCAAGATTGACCCTACCTGCCATTCTGTTCCATCAATATATTCTAATGCCTCCTCCTCTAACTCATCAACAGCTCCAAGGCTCTATTTTTGTTTAGCAGCTAGTCCAAATGTGACAAATTGCAACACACCTCTTTCTCCTTCCCTTTTCCTAACTTATTCTCACTCTCATTTGTTTTCCCCACATCCCCAACATCCTCAATGCCTTCTCTTTCATTCTTGTCAAGATCCTGTTATAGTAAAACTAAGATCCAGGTAATAGGGTTTGTATTATCATAACTCACCTCCACTGAATTATCTGTAGTATCCTCCTCATCAATCTCCTCATCAATCTCATCCTCACTGGTGGTCCTTTCCTCCTGTTCATATTCACTCCCTGAATCATCTGATTCAATCACAGAATCTCTACGAGCACGTGTGACTTGTTGCTTGGGCTTGCTTTGTAACAGTCTGGCCTGAGTGTGGACGTGCTGGAGGGGCAATAGGTATACCACTGGCTTCAAGAATTTCTTCAGAACTACATTTGTCAAGGTAGGTGGTGAACAAATACAAGTATATTACAGGTATATTAAATACATATAGAGATTAAATCCAGATTGATTTACAAGGGTATGGGGTGGACATGGGTGGTGTGGATGAATCACCGAGGGTGGGATGGGTGGACAAGAGTGTGGGGTGGTGGATGAGGTTGGGGATGGGTCGACAAGGGTGTGGGGTGGGCGTGGGCAGTGCAGGTGAGGTGCCGAAGGTGGGCGTGGGTCAATGAGTGGTGCGGGGTGGGTGCAGGGTGGTGTGAATGAAAATACGGATGAGGGGGGTGGGTTTACGACATGGGTGTGGGTGGACAAGGGTGCGGGGCAGGCGTGGGTGGTGTGGATGTGTTACCGAGGGTGGGTGTGGGTCGACAAGGGCGCGAGTGGGTGTGGATGAAATACCGAGGTGGTGGGTGAGTCGTCGAAGGTGGGCGTGGGTAAACGAGGGGCGCGGGGGTGGTGTGTGGATGAAATACGGATGAGGGGATGGGTTTACGACGGTGGATGTGGGTGGACAAGGGTGTGGGCAGTGAGCAGTGCGAATGCGTTACCGAGGGTGGGCATGGGTCGACAAGGGCACAAGGCGGGCGTGGATGAATTACCGTGGGTGGGCGTTGGTTGACAGGGATGGGTCGTAGGTGGTGTCGTTGAGTGGTGGTGAGTTGACAAGAGCACAGGGTGGGCGTTGACAATGCGAGTGTGTTGAGGAGGGCGCGGGTGATTTTCCGATGGTGAGTAAGTCGTCAAGGGGAACAGCGAGGATGGGGAGGGGAGAACCTGGTCAGTACTCGTAAGAAGAACAAATAAAACCACTCACGGTTTTAGATGTTCTCTGACAGCAGGTAAAAGGGTGGCGGGCATGGGCGTTGTGGTTGTGAGGGTGGGTAATACACGGTAAAGTGGGCGCATTTGGGCGCATTTGCGTGCATTTGCGTGCGAGGGTGTTGGTGGGGCGTGGCACAGTGGAAAAATGCGGTGGGGGTGGTGGATTGAGTCAAGAAAGCAAGGGAGAGAGGAGGAGGTACATACCTGGGGGTGTTGGCAGCTGCTGCGTCTTCTTTTGCTCGAGCGGCTAAAGTCTTCCTGTTGAAAACATCATTCAAGTGATACAAAATGGAAATGGGTGGGCCATACCTGTTCCCCTTGCCTCGCTTGCTCATTGTCACCTTGTCAATGGCATCATCTGATGCGTCGTCATCCCTCTTCTTCCTCCCTTTTGTCTTCCTCTTGTGCTCAGGGCTGGCTTGAGCAGAGATGGTCGATATCGTCCTCTTGCGACCTTTTCGCAATGGCGAGGTGGCGGCAGTGGCGGCGGCGGGTGCGTTGGCTGATGAGTGGTGGGCATGCTGTGTGAATGGTTGTGACAATGTGTCACATGAGTGACGTGTAGCTAGTGTCGTCACATGAGTGACATGCCCATGGCACGAGCACTTTACTCTGAGCCCCCGAAGATGCTCGGACTCCGAGCTCAGTCCTCGGACTACGAGGACTCAGCTCGGAGTCCGAGTTTTTTGAGTATGCAAGTGAATTTGGCTGGAAACCCAGCCAAATTTGACCTCGTAGTCCGAGGTCAGTCCTAGTGGAGTCCGAGCCCAGTCTCGGACTGGACTCGGAAATCCTAGGACTGAGGCTGCTCGGAGTCCGAGTGGACTCCGAGCAGTGTGGGGCACATGTTGTCAACCACTGGTATATATAACATCTTGTGACAGTGTGACACGAGCGCGACGCAAGGCTCCACGTGACGGCAGTGACGCGCCGTTTACTGTTTACTGCTGCACGTGACTCACACGTGACTGCCGTGCGTTGCATGCTGGTGACGTGACCGTGGTTGCGTCATCGATCACACCACACCGTGCCCGCCTCACCATCATCGCCACTGCCAACGTCCCGTCGCAACCGCCATCGTCGCCACTGTCCGTCACCACTACCGCCACCCCCACGCTCGTCACCACCCTCTGACGACCACCTGCCTCTCACACCGTCACCAACGGTCACTGTCACCACCCCCACCACCAATGGTCACTGTCACCACCCCAACCACCACCACCACGTCACCGCCGCCACCACCACGTCACCGCCGCCACCACTACCGCGTCACCGCCGCCACCACCACACGGTCACGGTCACCACCCCCACCGCCACTCGCCACTCCCGACGACCACCTGCCGCGTCGACGGACCCGCCCATTCGCCTCCGTTCGCCCACCCTGCTCACGCCCATACACGCCAAACGCCACCCTCACTGGGGCCCAGACGAACAATTCGTCTGGGCCCCTGGTATGTTTTTTTTTATTTTCTCTCGTTTTTTTTACGGCTAACTGTTTTTTTTCCGCCTAGTTATCTTTTAACCAACCCCCGACGATCTGCTCGCCCTCCCACCTGCACCACCTGTCCACCCACCACTCCTGCCCCTGCCCACGCCCACTCCAAATGGATGGGACCACCCACCTCAGTCGCCCACCCACCCACTCGCGCGCCGACTGCAACCGTCATGCGTCACGCGTCAAAGCCCACCACCAACCACCGACCTCGCCGCCGCCGCCACCTCTTCGCCACGTCCGACGACAACGCCACGCGTCCGCCCACGGCCACGATGTCCGCAGCACCCCCACGTTCGACGACAACGCCATGCGTCTGCCCACGGCCGCCGACGTCTGCCAGCGCCCCCGCGTTTCCCATTTGCACCCATGCGACGCCGTTTGCACCACCCCGATTCTGTTTGCATGATGTTAATAAATGTATTAATAGTTTTATTACAAACAGAATTGAACTGTTACACTTGAAATGAAAAATAAAATAAAATAAAAATCCACTTTTACACTACTTGGGGTGAGACAGGCTGAGACTAATCACCTGATCAATCATTGCCATATCAGGAAACCACCTATGATTCAATTTAGTTCTCATGGTCAAATTCAAAAGAATTGACAAATGCCATGAAATGAAATAAATTCTGAGACAAGTTGGACAATAGCTGTTAAGATATTTGACCAGCTCCACATTCAGCTAATCTGTAGCTGCCAAAGCCATATCTGCTCCCTATGTCTTCTCAACTGCTCACTCTTGCATCAAATTTTAAATTAATGTTACTATTTAAACCAATTGAGTCAAAACATTTATTTAAACAAGCTGAAGGGGCAAGATGACAGCGCAGTTCGGGCAACACAAGGACGTGCCATAGGCAGGGCCCTGAAGCTTGTTTATTTAAACTGCACATCTTGTCTACCTGTATGCCCACCTGTTGTTACAGTTTCTTTTCCCCTTCATCAGCGGATATTCTATTATTACTCCATGACTGCACTCTCCTTTTTGTAGTTACCTTCACATTTCCTTTCTCAGGTAGCTACAGCTTTATTTCCTCTTATAGTTTCCATTGTTCTCTAATCATATATAAACCCCATGTACAGTAGAATAACCTCAGTTCCAACTTAGACAAGTGTTGCTCTCAACCTTGCTTGATCTCAATGCTCTCATCTGCTTCATTGTCTTCAGGACCTTTGTCATCATTTGACTTAGCATCTAGAACCTTTGTCCAGTGGCTGGGAGTGGACCAAGACTCTGCTTGTTGCTGTTGGCTTAGAACAAACCACAATGAAGGCATCATCCATAACACTTGTCACATGCCTGTCACCCATCAAACCTTGTCTCTCAACTATCTATACATAGGGGAACAAGTAGGAATGTGGTCAGGTGTGGGAGGTGTGGACAATTTGGACAGATGTGTGGTAACATGGTAGGAAGATGTTTGTACAAGATGAGAATGTACGCACCTCCCATGGAATAGAACAGGAACTGAACAGACAAAGGGGACCCATCAAGCACAGCTCAGATAAATAATTGGCATTGACACAGTAGACTAGTGACTTGGGTGAAAGGAAACTATCTAGAGTCTTAGAGACTCCTACCCATGAGACACCACCTTATGTACCACAACACCTGGTCTGTGCACAGCAGCCTCATGGCCCAAAGGCTATGTGCATGCAGCAACAGACCCAGGTAAAGCCTGGACCTCCACAGCCATTCTCTATCTCCATCTGACCTCCTTTTGTTAGCCCCTGGCTTACATAATCTCTTGAGTATCCCTTGGTGTGTCCATAGGCCCTCAGATAAAATATAGAAAAATACAGAAAAACCCAGAGAAATTTGTTGGAGTTGTAACAGTCTGATCTATAAATATTAATATTATCTGTGACACATAACATGGCTGGGGAGACATTTATGAGATAGACACATGAAGAATGTTACTGTAGAATAGGGAACTGAGATGGGACTTGTCATTGAATTAGGTTTGGGTATTGGTCACATGCACCCTCTGGAATTTTGCAAGTGTCTGTCACCATCCTGTGCTGCAGACAAAAGACAGTTACCAATCAAGCACAGCCCATATGATTAACTTGTAGAATATTGAACATTTTGGCATCTTCCTGAACTCTGTAAGTACTTCCTTACTTAGCACTGCACCACAGTGTTGCTGTCTCCATGCATTGACATAACTGGCATGGTAATGTGGCTAGGGAGATAAATAACAGGTGATTGGGAAGATGGTGGGAATGTGGACAATGTGTGGGAACATGAACAGGTATGTGGGAATGTGAGTGGGTATGTGGGAACAGGTGTGTGGGAATGTAAACAGGTGTGTGGGAATGTGAACAGGCATGTGGGAACATGAACAGGTATGTGGGAATGTGAATGGGTTTGTGGGAATGTGTGTGGGAATGTGAACTGGTGTGTGGGAATGTGAACTGGTGTGTGGGAACATGAACAGGTTTGTGGGAATGTAAACAGGTGTGTGGGAATGTGAACTGGTGTGTGGGAACATGAACAGGTATGCAGGAACAGGAACAGGTGTGTGGGAATGTGGACAGGTGTGTGGGAATGTGAACAGGTGTGTGGGAATGGTGTGTGGGAATGTAAACAGGTGTGTGGGAATGTGAACAGGTGTGTGGGAATGTGAACAGGTGTGTGGGACTGAATAGGTTGTGGGAATGTAAACAGGTGTGTGGGAATGTGAACAGGTGTGTGGGAATGAACAGGTATGCAGGAACTGGAACAGGTGTGTGGGAATGTAAACAGGTGTGTGGGAATGTAAACAGGTGTGTGGGAATGTAAACAGGTGTGTGGGAATGTAACAGGTGTGTGGGAATGTGAACAGTGTGTGGGAATGTGAACTGGTGTGTGGGAATGTGGTGTGTGGGAAGTTTGAATAAGATGGGAATATGAACAGGTGTGTGGGAATGTGAACAGGTGTGTGTGGGAATGTGGTGTGTGGGAAGTTTGAATAAGATGGGAATATGAACAGGTGTGTGGGAATGTGAACAGGTGTGTGGGAACATGTTAGATATGTGTGGGAAAAGGTGTGAATGTGTCTGAGTTCAGTCATAGTTCAGCTAGGACTGAGCTAGGACTGAGCTAGGACTGAGTTCAATCCTAGTTCAGTCCTAGTTCAACTAGGACTTGGACTGGGCTCGGACTGAACTCAGAGTCTACTCGGAGTCCTAGGACTTTTATATTCAACTCGGAGTGAGCTCGGACTGGACTCGGAGTCCTCGGACTCAGCTCGGACTCCACTCGGACAGGGGGGGGGAGAGTAAATTGCTGCCATGGCACACATGTGGCATCACATCAACTGAATGTAGCACTGCCAAATATAAATATATGTAAACAAGGCCAAGGGTTACATTTATGTACATTTCTTATAATACTTTCTAATGTATGTGATATATTCCTATCAGACTCTGATTAGTCCAATTTGACTCCACTCCCAGTCCATTGGACTGTGTCCGATATTGTCCGATTTGACTCCTATGAAATGGTCAGACTGGGATCGGAGTCAAATTGGAGTGCAATCGGAATTTTACTGCCATTCTATTAATGAGTTTTTTTCATCGGAGTCCGATCGGACTCCGATCGGAATAGGGGGGGGACAGTAAAGAGCTCGCCAACATGTTCCATGCTGAAAGTAATTGATTGTTGGTAGCTATATGTTGCCTGATAGAATCTGAGACTTTGAGACGTAAGGCACCCAGACCAGAATCGTTGAGTTTTTGCCATTCACAAAGTTCTTTTCTGTATTCTGCAGCTACTGCAGAAGTGGCAGAATTGGTGGGAGGAGATGGTTTTGGGAATGATAAGTTGATGATGGACCAGGATCTGATGTGAAGGAGATAAGACTTCATCCTTTCTGCCCAAACACGATAGTCAATACCAGTGAATGTGTTGATGGAATTGATGCCAGTAGAAGTCTTGGAGGATGACATGGTATATGATGGTCTTATCTATGAAACATGTTTTATTAGCGTCTTTGTTTCATAAAAGTAAATTTTTTGTTGTCATTGATCATGTCCTTGAGACATGTTTTGTCATTGTTGACAACAATGACGGGCTTACCGGGGCCCATAACCTGTTGAGCAGCAATTATATGTCTGTCAGACATAATTGTCTCAGTGGTCATCACTGTCATGAACAATGAGCTCATATGTCCATTGGACACAGAGTCATACGTTTGTGATGACAAGAGTATTGTATCACTGTCATAGACAGTGACCAGAGACCTCTCCAGGTCTTTGACTCTCATAGAGAGGAGCAACTCACATGCTGGTAGGCAGGAAAGAGCAACTGAACATATATTGGATATCTACAGGTGTTATATACACTTTTAGTGTATGTACATGTTTGTGTAATAGACTGTAATCTAATATATGTAAATAAAAGAAATAAAAGAAATAAAAATACCCTCTAAGGGTCAAACTGGTGATAGCTGTGTTGAAGGCTATACTCAGGGGCATTCGAGGTGAAGTTGTTCAACACCGACACTTCTGGAGGTGTAGTGGTTTTGCATTAAAGGCCATGAGGCCTGATTGTGCATGGAGTGTTATGAGGGGTGTTTGTTGTTCAGGGCTGCTATGCAGGCAGCCTGGTGTCAAACCAACAAGTCACAGTAGATTTGAACTGGTGGGATGCCAGTCAGGAATTCAGGGAGCCTGTGTGGGTTGTTGTAAACCCCCAAGACATCCATAGAAGGCCTCGTCGCTGGGCCTTCTCCAGCTTGGCAATTTTGGCTTTGACACCTTTCCCATTCAGTTGGTACCACAATGGGAGCCCATAGGCCATAATGGGCCATATGCAGGCTTTGAAGACCTGTATGCATTGCTTGACTGTAATTCCCCTCACTGCATTCCCAATCATGTGTAGGGCACTAATAGAAGAGAGAGATTTATTAACATAGTATTCTATGTGAGAGTCAGATGAGAGAGACAAATGGAAGAAAAATCCCAGGTAGCGCCATCTGCCCCTCATTGATTTTATTTCTTTTGTTGACCCATTGGGTTCCTTTAGGATGATGCGTGCACTAGACAAGATCAGCTCTTTGCTATGGTCAAGGGAGTGGGTAACAGTGTAGGAGGATAGAGGGAAGAAGGGAAATTGTTTGGCCTTTGTGGGCTCTTTTTCTAGTGTGGGAAAATGCATAGACTCTTTAGTGGATGGTGTAAGGTCATATGTACTTCTACAAATAAACAGGAGGAAAGAAAAAATTTCAGTTTTTGCGGGTTCAATTTGAAGACCAATAGTCACCATAATGCAAGCATATGATGTGTAGAGACACTGAAGGGTGGAGATATTCTCTGTTGAAGAGAATGATGCCATGAGTAGATTAGAGTCATCAACAAACCCAATGATGCAGTGCTTTTGGCAGGGAGTAAATGGGAAGTAGTGGTGTAAAACTGGTGCAATGTATAGGCTTGTTGCAGTGGGTGAGACTGGGCACCCCTGTGGAGCCCCTTCCCCTGCTGGGAAGTCGTCAGATCTGGCGCATCCCCACAAGTATTGAGTGATATGGTCACTGTAGAGCAAGTCAACTAGGATGGCCACCTTCTCAGGGAAGCCTTGCTTGTGAAGGACAAAGCGTAGGACTTCGCTCTGTGATGAAGAGGCCAGCGTCCTTGGTGGACCTCTGCTTGAGGCCTCCAAACTGGAGTGGATGAAGTAAGTTGTAGTGGACAGCATCCTGTTGGAGCTGCTCTGCAAAAATCTTACCAAACCACTTTCCCATGCAGTTGAGAAGTGCAATGGGGTGGTAGTTTTTCATGAGGGTATAGTCTGCGCATTTGGGTTTTGGGATGATGACTATTTTTGCCAACTTGAATTGTAATGGGAATATGCCAGAGTCTAAGATTGTGTTAAAGAGGCTAATCATGAAGTCAAGGAAGATTTTGTTGTGTGCCAGTAGTTTGATGTGTCGCCAGGTGATGTGGTCCTGACCTGGGGCTGACGCATTGGATGTCAGGTTCAATACTTTAATTGCTTCCCATCGTGTCAATGCCACCCATTCACGAACTGGTATTTGTTTCAGTGGGTGGAGGTAATCCCATTGGACCTCCTGCTCGGCCTGTTTCCCTATGAACTGGACTTGTGCCATTTCCCACAAATTGCTGAGGGACTTAACTGGCTGGCCATCAATTTTGGTGACCAGTGGGAACTTAGGAGGAGGTCTCTCCCTTGTCCACCACATGCCAGCCCACACATTGCCTGTCTTGCACATGATCTTGAGCTTCTCATCGAAGTAGTTTTGCTTAGCTTCCTTTGTTATCTGTTGCAGAGCATACTTGGTCGCAGCATTGGGTTCTTCTTCATAGAGCTCCTTGGCTGCTTGACATGTGTGCATCACCACTCAGGTAGGATTTCTACCCAATTTGGGTTGTTTGGCATAGGTACACCAGGCACTATTGACCACATCATAGAGGGCATCTGTGAGGGGCTGAGCACCTTGAGTGCCTAGTGCGGAGATTTTAGCAATAGCTTCTGAAAAGAGAGTCTCATTGTCAGAGTCTTGGGGGATGTATGGTTCTCATCTGAACCGGGGGGCAGAGCCATCATTCGAGAAGGAAAGGGAGACTTTGAGGTGGTCAACTTTGGCGCTGGACACCTTGAAGAAACAAGTGGGAGCCATTGGGTTGTTAACACATGTCAGGTTAGCTGTGCTCATCCCTTCAATCAGGAGAAGTGCCTTTCTATCTTCTCTCACTACCCCTTTGTCCCACATGGACAAATGAAGGTTGAAATCTCCCTGGATGATGCTGATTGCTTTGATAGATGGTAGGGCCTGTAACAGGTTGTCAAGGGTGCTCCAGTCATTGGGGCACCTGTAAATATTTAGAAAGTACTCTGTTCAATGGTCCTTTAGATGTGTGATGGAGAAAAAGAGAATGTCTGGATGATGAAATGTTACCATACCTGCTGCAATGTGAAACACCTTGTGGACTGTTCAGTTAATGTAGCAGGCAACACCTGACTTTTTTTTATGTATAGTTGTGCCTTTTAGGCACATCCACTGAGGGTGTTGGGGCCCTCCAGGCTGGGGGGCTCCCTTGGGATTCTTGGGGTCACTGACCCTTTGGATTTCCTTCTTATAAGGATGGTCCTGAATAAATATGATCTTGTAGTCATCATATGATGTCTCCAACAACATAGACACATTATTAAATGAGTTTTGAGCATTGTGAAATAAGAAGTGGAACCTGTTACTAAAGGGCCTCTCAATCATAGGTAATTGCAGAGGCTGCTGATTGAAACCTGGCTTGAACAGTGCCAGCAGCTGGAGGGTTGATAAGAACCACTGCTGTCTCAGCAGCCTGGCGCTTTTCTTCTCCGAGTTGTTACATGCAAGGACAAAGGGGCATGCCCTGTCAGTGGCATGGTGGCGGTGGTCCAATCCACCTGCAATGCAGTTGACACACACCTTGAGGTTGCATGGCTTTCCTGCTTTGCAATAGCCACAGTACATTTGGTGCTGGTGGGTTGAGTGAGGTCCTGAGCACTTGGTGCACATGGCACGTGCCAATCTGCAGTTAAATGAGGAATGGCCCCACTGGCAGCATGATGCGCATTGGGGGATTGGATCCTTAAATAACCACTTCCAACAGCGGCTAGGCTTGCCATTGATGATAATTTTGTGTTGTGAAGGTAGTTTGCATTGGCTCCAGACAGTGCATCCTTAATCTCTACTAGGATGGTGCCATTGGGGCCTAGGGATGTCATACTCTTAGCCTTGATCCATTTTGGTAGACCAACTACCTTAGCGTCAGCCCACTTGGGGTGGGCTTTCAGGTCTGTGAGGATTCTGTCCTCAGAGTAGAGGTCACCATTTGCAGTCCTCATGGGAACTGATTGGAACTTCAGGGAGGAAGTTGTTGGTTGATTGATCAGTTGGATCTCGCTGTCTTTGACATGGGCGTAGTCTGCAAAGCCTTGGGCAACAACCCTGCATTGTTCATCTAGCACATTTGACAACCAAAGTGTCCCTGGTGGTCCAATGGACTGACATAAGGGTGTTGGGTGGTACCATTCCCTTGAAAGCTGCCTTGTAGTCCAGGGTGGTGGAGATGGCTCCAAACACACCATGCATGAGTTTGTTGCCCTCCAGTCAGGATCCAACCTGAAAGTTAGTCCGGACCTCAACAGGCAATCAGCAAACTTGGGGCCTCTCTGCAGAGGCCTCTGCAGCACTGTGGAGGTACCACAGAGCCAACAGGACCTGGAGATGAGGTATATGTTTTGTGCAGTACTGCCACAGTCTGTGGCAGTCTGTGGAAGTCTGCTGGCAGTCTGTGGCAGTCCAAGTAAAAACTGTGCCAATAAGGCACAGAGCACCACAGAGTCCCACAGAGGCCCACAGAGCCTGGAGAAAAGGTATATGTTCTGTGCAGTACTGCCACAGTCTGCTGGCAGTCTGTGGCAGTACTGCACAGTGCTGCACAGAACATGTACCTTTTCTCCAGGCTCTGTGGGACTCTGCAAGACTCTGTGGGACTCTGTGGGACTTTGCAGGATGCTGTGGTACTCTGGTCAATTAAAGTAATATATGAACATAAATAACTTGCCAATGACCAGGATTGAACTCACAACCTTAGAGCACAGTTGAAGCGATACAAACCATTACACCAAACTGGCATTGTTATGTTGGTCTCAAAGAGACATATATCCCACATCCTATCCAGTGGACTTAGTCTTGCCACTGCTCTCACTTGACTAAATCCTATTTTCTGAATCAAGATCTACAAATCCAGGCTGAAGTGTGTGACAAGAGTTGTAGTATGAAAGAAGACGCACAACCTTTGTTGCTGGCAGAAACAATTCCAACCAGTGGTTCATAAGTTATTCATGTTTAGCCAATTGACAAGTCATTGCAGACAGCTGCAGTGCTGATACAGAGTCCCACAGAGTTCCACAGAGTCTGGAATCACCGCAGGTCTCTGCAGATCACCGTGGATTCACTGCAGGTCTCTGCAGAATTACTGCAGGCCACTGCAGGTCACTGCAGATCACTGTGGATTCACTGCAGGTCTCTGCAGAATTACTGCAGGCCACTACAGGTCACTGCAGGTCACTGCAAAATTACTGCAGGCCACTGCAGGTCACTGCAGGTCACTGCAAAATTACTGCAGGCCACTACAGGTCACTGCATGTCACTGCATGTCACTGCAGATCACTGTGGATTGACTGCAGATCACTGTAGATTCACTGCAGGTCACTACAGGTCTCTGCAGAATTACTGCAGGCCACTGCAGGTCACTGCAGAATTACTGCAGATCACTGTGGATTCACTGCAGATCACTGTGGATTCACTGCAGGTCACTGCAGGTCTCTGCAGGTCTCTGCAGGCTTGCTGCAGAATCACTGCAGGTCACTGCAGGTCACTGTGGATTCACTGCAGATTCACTGTGGGCACTGCAGCTGTCTGCAAACATTTTGCCAATTCACTGCCAGGTTACTACAAAATCACTGCAGATTCACTTGGGCACTATGGGCACTGCAGGTTTCTGCAAACATTCTACTTGAAGTCTGTGACTTGTCTGCCAGTCCTGCAACACTGTGGGCACTGTGGGGAAACCCCAAGTTTGCTGATGAAGAGAGCACCACATTGCTCTTGTTGGTACCGCATGCTGTGCATGACTCTCTCTTCTTCGGGCAGTCAACCAGCCATCAGGGTTGCCTGATGCCACAGAGGCGTATGAGTTCCTGGAGGGATTAGAGGAGGGCTTCCCAGAGCCTGCTCCTCCACGTGAGGGGGTAGGCATGCCAGCCTTCCTGCCTATCCCTTTGGACCCTGCCTTGGGGAGCCCGTTCTGATGCTCTGTGATGATGGCCACTGCGTGGCAAAAACTTTCTTCAACTGTTGCCCCAGACTCCGCAGTGATCACGCAAGCGAGGCCCATGGCTTCAAGGGAGTCTTCAACAGAGATTACATTCTTTGTGCCTTTGGATCCCTCCACTGTTTTGGTGGGATCTTTCTTTTTCTAGGTTGTTTTGTGGCACCAGTAGGACAGAGTTCCTACATGTTGTTGAAGAAAAGGGCCAAATGGCTTTGTCAAGGGGGAGCTTGGCTTTAGCAGCTGGGGTCAGTTTCTCCCACATGAGAGTGGTCAGGGCTTGGAACTCCTCATTTCGACATTGATGAGCTCAACTTCAATGATGCCTGCTAACATGGAGTGGGAGGCTAAGTGGGTTGGGGCAAGGGGGTTATTTCAGAACACCCGCAAATAATCCCTTTCTGTGCGAGCCAGGCCCAAGAGGTCTTCCCAGGCCTCAGTGGGGACTTCAAAGTAGGGGGGGTTACCCTTGCCCCCACTGACCTCTTTGCCGGACACAAGGAGGTTGTTGTATAGGGCCTCTGTGTAGGCCTCTTGTGTCGCAGCCTTGTTCTCTGCTGCTGCTGCATTGTCTGTGATGATTGGTTCTGCCCCAGCAAAGGGGTTGTCCTCAGGATTGGAGGGGGCCTCCGGCGTGGGATCTACTACCATATCTGCCTCGTCGGTCTTCCCGATTTGAGTGAGCGCCGCCTGAGCAGCCGCTCTCTGTTCCACCAGTCTGGCACTTTCAGCCAACCGACGCTGCGCCTAAGCTGCCCTGTCGTGCACTTCCTTATCTTTCCGTTCTCTCTCCGCACCCACCGCTTTGGCCTCAGCAAGGGCTTTCTGCTTGGCAGTTGCGTCTGCTTTGAGGATGCTGTCACAGTGTGTGACAACTACGAGGAAGTTTTCCAGGGCTGAGCCCTCCAGTGAGTGGACATCTATGTCCGTATACTTTTTTCCCCAAGCTTTGCACTGGGGGTAATTGGACAGGAAGTTGTAGTCCTGTTCCAGAAGGGATGAGGGACCGACCGGAGGGGAAGCCTGAGTGAAGCGATTGCCCCATGCAGGGGCAAATGGCTTGGGTGGTAGCGGATGTCTTGGGAAGGGAAATATCTGCATGGGCGGGACGTAAGCAGGCATGAGGGTGGTTGCCAGTCGGTGAGGCGTTATTGGCAGGGCCTGCACAAGGGGCTTGAAAGACAGAGTGTCCGGTACCTGGGTGCGGGTCATCGCCGAGGTGGCCTCCATCAATTTGGCTTGGCGGATCCGATGTGGAGTTGGCGTGATCGGCGTAGCCATCAGCTCTGTTGGAGGGGTGACCGCTCGATCTTTGTTGAGGCAGGGAGTTCCATACTCATCATAGCCTGTGCATGGGTCAGGACTCTGGGTGAACACTGGGATGTCCACCCATTGTCCAATGCCCATCGTTTTGTCCCATACGAAGCAGCTACTGTAGGGGGTGGACATAGCTGGGATGTCCGCTGTGTTCATATTGACATAGGAGTGGTCCGGAGGGAGCGCGCTGTCTGGATTATCTTGGGCGCTGAGGCTGCGCGCCGAGGCCCAAATGAGTTCTTGCTCACAGACCTCATCTACCGATGTTATGCAGGTCATATCGACACTGTCATCATAGACTTCTACCCCCGAGGCAGCGGGGAAGGGTGCACCATTCACGGCCACGCATGACGCAGCATATAGGGCATAGCACCACATGCCTGCAAGATTTGTCGTGAACATGGCGGGTGTCACATAGATCACACTTACCACAGTCAACTTGGGCAACTTGAGAATGCAGCTCTTCGAGCTGGACACGTAGGATGGCTGACCAATCCTGGGTGCGTCGTTCTGGCCTATTACAAACAACATCAAAGAATAATTTGATGGCGTTACTGACTGCGACCTCAGGGTCGAGGGAGGGCAGTGGAGAAATGGATTGCCTTGCTGCCCAGGGAGTTGGGCAGGAGGCATGCGGCAAAGGAGGAACCGACCTCGGTAAGCCGAAGTCGGTTGAAGAGGCCATGAAGGACCTCTTGCCATCGGGAGATGACATACCTTAATCCAAGGGAAACGCACTGTGGAAGAAGGGGGAAGGGGAAGGAAGGGGAAAGGAGGAGGGGAACAGACAGAATGAAGGGAAGGGAGTGTGGGGGGAACGTGATACGGGGTTTCACAAGACTGTTTTTGACCGGTTTATCGAGCTCAAATGCCTCTGTACACTGCTGGAGTGCGCTGTGATCTTTGCTCAAATGCACCAACCCGTGAGAAGGTGGTGGTAAAAGAGGAAGGAGGACTTTGACACGACATAACTTGCCAATACATTTCAAGTTTTTCATCACAAAAAGGCCCAAACCTCGCAACCCGCTGCAAAGAGTTGCAGTGTTATATAAGCCATTGCAATGACATCTAGGAGCGTCGGGGCAGTTCAAATTCGTTGTAGACAATCCCAATACATTGTAATACATTGTGTTTCGATTTCAATAGTCTGCATATTCTAAGTCATCATCAGTGTCTGTCTCGTGAACTTCAACATTGCCTGACCCATCAGGCTCGTCTCCAAGCCCATCCTCTTCAGAATCTGATTCGGGTTCTACTTCAGGAATTTCAGCATCTTCGCCGCTAAAATCGATTGGTTCTGTTAGAGATAAACCCTCAGGAGGTACCGTCATCTCCTCTTCACTCTCTCCTGCAGAATGTTGCCCTGCCGCCAAGTCGTCTCTCATTCCGAGAACTTCTCTATCCTTGAAATCGCATGAACATATCACGGTTGACGAATCTAAAGTATTTGTAAGTCAAATCATACACCGTCATAAATAGATATTGTACATATTAATGTAAAACATATCCCAGTCTTTGTCCTTTTCTTCAGCACGGTGACAAATGGATTGTTCGGGGAGAAGATGTGTTGTCCGGCCGAGGTCAAAGCAAGGAATGAGATGAACCGCACGAATGATGAGGGCTGGATTGAGAAATCCAAAAGCTGCCTTGTCTTCATAATCCACAAGCCAACCCATGGGAGGCGGCGTCGTGTCCACCCTTCACGATAGCTCTTGTTAGGATCACGTCCAAGCCAGCGCACCCAAAGAAATTCCATCTTTTGGGGATCTGATGAGCGTGATCCTGGCCCAAGATATTCGACGTTTGCATGGTATATTCCAATGACCCTCCCATACCAATATGGGTGAGGGTCCGAATTTGCTGCGTATTCGCAGCCAAGAACCATGAAATCAGCGTTGTTGCAAATGTTAAGGGAATCTTGATTTCGGCGCATATCGTATGTAGTGTAGTTGACTTGAAGTGTCTTGTGTTGGTAGATCGTGCCTCCCTTGATAATAACTTCGTTTCTTTCAGCCGTTGAGTATTCACGTTCATCGCCATCGTACTCCAAGCCTCGAAGCCGAGTTAAGAGGTGATTTTTCAGCTTTTGGAGGAAGTTCTGTCATATATACGGCATTAGACATGATTGCTATTGTTCGTTTGAGGCTTACCTCGCAAGCAGGGTCCTTCTTGTTTCTTTTAAGCCAAATTGAAAGCACAATTTTGTCTTTCGTCTGGAAGGACATCTGATGATGTACCTCAGGCGCAGTGGAGGTGAGTTCTTCATCACTGTCGGATGGATCGTCGACTGCATCCCTCAAGATTTGTTGTTCACCGATCTTATGAAGTAGTCGTTCCCGGTGATCAAGTTTTGCTATTCCATGAGTAAAATTACTCTTGGATGCTCGTTTATAACGCCGCTTTACTTTTTGATGTTCGGCCTCGCCCTGAATAGTAAAGATTACTGATAGATGATGCATTGAATGGTTTGGCACTCACAGTTTGTGTTGAAAAGCCATCGGATGGCCCAAAGCGTCGAATTGCATCTGCGTAGTGGCCTAGCGCATGAAGTTTGTACGTTTCCGTGTTAAACTTCCGAGGTTTTGCCTTCGAAGAAACTGGTTCATGTGTTGTCTTCCCTGTAGCAAGTTTTGCTGCATGTCGGCGTGCCCGAGCAGCGTCATCAGAGGGTAGGTCTCTCGCCTCAAGCTGGGAGCAAGTTTCCATTTCAAATTTTCGTATTGCTGCTCCTAGTCGCTGTGTCGAATATTCAAGTGAGTTGATTGTTGTATCGGTATGAAGGCGCAGCTTGGCTAATGCATGCCATGTTGCCAATTCAAACAATAGCTCACGAATGATATTGTCGTGGGCAGGCTGCAGTAGACCTTCAAAAACAGGGATGGAACACTGAGACCCATAAAATTAGTACGTCTGACAGCCTGGGGTGTTAGAGAATAAACACTCACCTGTAGAAGATCCTCAAAGTCACGCCCAGCCAACTTTTTCATTGCGTGCGCATTTGCATGAAAGCGGCGGATTGTCCCACGTCCAAAAGGTGGTATGTGACGATATCTGTCAACAGTCAGAAGTGTTTGCACAAAGTAACATAGATATCGTACCGATCATTCAGTTTTTGGATGGAATCATTGCCCTGCGCAAAGAGAATTCTGATAAGGTGTTTAAAAATAGCCTTCCAAACGCCAAGTTCGAACTCGTGCAGTAGATCCGGTACAAACATTGAGAAGAAATTGAAACCAAGCTTTGATAACCGATGCGAAAATGCGTTCTGGTTATATTTAACATCTTGCAATCTTGGCTTATTGTTTTACATACCTGGATTGGTACGATGGATTCTGGTCCAAGGAGATCTTCAAGATATCGGCCGTTCAGGAAGCCGCCACCTTTGTAAATGTAATTTCTAGCCCTTTTAATCTTGCTCCGGTATATCTCATCATCAATGCGGGATTTCTTAGTACGTGTACGAGAGTCACGTTTTGTACCAAGAAGTCGGACATTCGTCTTCAAAACAAGACAGGTCGGACAGGGACATTTCCCTAGTTGTTTGATGCCGGCGAGCAGAACTCTGTAACACGATCAGCTGTCAGTATGATTATAGAGATTGATTTATACTGACTTTTCAGGATAGTCAGCAGAATATGTAAAAATTCGAGGGAAAACTCGACGAACTTTACCATCGGTGAATTCCGTCAAGAAACCATGAGTATAAGCGTTTGTGAATTCGTCATCGAGTATGACTTTCCATACTTCATGCATCAGTTCTCGGCGCATGTGAGATAAGATGTGTGAGGTGGCTGCTTTTCCGAAATGTTCTCGGCAAAAATCTTGAATCTTGTCTGATAACTGTATTGATAGGCATAAATAATGAGATGTACAGTAAATGACAAATCAAACCTTTGGAATGTACGCAATGTGATGGGCTGCAAATGCTTTAGGCTTGCACCTCACATACTTTGATTGATTTCCGAGAAAGAGATAGACTGGCCATGACGACGCTGTTCCAAAGTTGGCGAGCTGCGTCGAATCGGACCAAAGCATGATGGCAGCGACAATGTTCTCATTTCCTGATGTTCCATGCTCCATTTGGATGCAATCGTATTCAGTCAGGAATTCGTCCGTATTGTAGAGGTCAGTATAGATCCGTTCCAACTGCTCTGTGTCATTTTCATCGTGATGCCAGTACATCTTAAATGGCTGAAGATGGTAATCCTCCGGAAATGCATCCTGAAGAGCTGCTTTTACGACTTCTATGGGCCGACGATGAAAAAGTGACTCGACTCGGAATAAGGGGACATCCGACATGGACTCATGTTTGACGCGTTCGAATGGTACTGGAATGTTTATCGCTACCTTGTACCATCCATCAGCAGTGTTGAACAAAGAGTCGGCAAGAGTTTTGTCCTTGATGGTATCAACGCGCTGTGATTCTCGAGCCGCACGGAAATTTGATAAATCTTCAAAAGAGAAGTCGGGCTTTAAAAGAACATCTTGTACCAGGCGATCAAGCTCGGTAAGAGTCTTCATGTTTGATCCGCTGTAGAACCAATGCATGAGAAGAAAAGACGTAGCATTCTCGAATGGCCGAAAATAATTCTCCTTCAGCTTCGTGATTGCTGCATCCATTTCCAGAGCAATGTCTACTGCACTCAGCTCAGCTGGCAAAGATCTGGTGATGCCAGACCACCACTTCCTCACTTTTCTGCTTGCAGTGAGGTTCGGGGAGTCGCAAAGCGATTCTAGACTGATTTCAGATGTAAATGAAGGTGGTTGTCGATGGTAAGAACGAATGACACCAAACGAATCCATCTCCGAGTCATAAATGGACTCTTGAGAGATTTCTGAACCTGATTTGGCATCGATTTCCATTGCCATCGATGTTTCATGTGTATCCGTGCACCCAGTTTCATCGCCTCCATGATTTTCGTCTTCAGGGGGTTCTGGTGCAGTCACCAGGGGTAATTCATCCCAGTAGCGTGCAGGCATCTGGCGTGCATGTTCAGAGCGCCGGGGACGACCAGATGGGTGGGTATCAAGCTCAACGAGCTCAGAGCAAGGCTCAATGGGTTTGGGGATATGAATCTTTGGTCAACACTTTATCAGAATCACAAAAAGCAGATGTAGAGGTTAAAATTGCACATACAGGTGGTAGCTTAATGGTCAACCGTGCAGCACTAGCTCGGACCAGTGATTCTGATGACTCATTCTGCTGGAATGAACTTGTCTGCAGCTCGTATTCGGCATTGGTTATTGAATCATGAAGTGTTGGCTCAGGGATTGCGAGATTCAAATGGGTGGACGCAGTGAGCGTGCTCTGCTGGAGAGCCTGATACTCAACACAACGGGCGCGGTGTCCCCCATATGCCCGACGGTTGTCAAAGATTCTCCTGCATCCGAGACATATGAGATGCATGAGTATGGTGGGAGTAAGGTTACCTGTGGTCGCTATACACTCCAGAGACCAGGCTATTGCAACATGTGTGCGTGTGTGCAGAACCTAAGATATTTTTAACCTGCACGTAATGCATGCTATAAACTCCGACACATACACTTCTTATCCCCCCCCACCATGTCAGACTTGTCGTCCAGTGACTCAGAGACCTGTAGTGCATCGTCTACTGTTGCACGGTCACTCTCAGTTGCTGAAGAAATTACTCAGCATCTGAGTGGTCTCACAAGAAGGAAGAAAGCGTCGAAATTGGAGTCGAAGTCAAAGCCAAAGCCAGAGCCAAAGTCAAAGTAGGTTATATGCGCTTCAAATTGCTGTCCAACTCACAATGTGTGGCAGGATTGAACGCCATTTGGAGCCGTTTCTGACAGCGGCTCGATGGATTCCACTCGCAATTGAGCCGTTTGCTCCCATACGTGACATTTTCTTGGTTGGAATACAGGGACGAAGCGGTCGACGTGAACAAATGGATAAGTAAGTGGATGCCTGGGACCATTAAGCTTATTTATCGATCATGGGAAGGGGTGAACAATACCAATGCATCGTGTTTGAGCAAATCATGCGCTTGTCCCCAATTTCATGTCAGTTCTATCAGAAGTTCGCAAAAATCCAGATACCTTTGATAATTTCACCGACTTGGTAAATTCAATTCTATATATGCGCACCCCAGCTTATACTAACACCACGAGCAGCTGATGAAGACCATACAGAGTGCTCGCAGCGGAGATGCCCATGCCTTCAAAACCGTCTTGCCTGCATATATACCCCCTGACGATAACAGAAAGGCTGATTTTGTCATCCCTGATATGTCGAATAAGGCCGCATGGGGTTGGAACAACAACGTTACAGCGCGTTTCATTTGCCCCATGCGGCATGTGTCCAAATTTGATAAAGACCCCCAGTAAGTGACATGTTTACACGTCAATTGCTTTGCTAATTTGCTTAAAAGTCGTTTCTGTGAAGACGTTCAGTCTGGGGATAGAGTAATCAAAGCCTCAACTTTTCCCATGTTCCTTTACGACGAGTCAAAGTTTGATCCAAACAATCTTCACTCCGGCTTGTTCCAAGGACCCCTTCTCCTTAAATTCTATCGGCATGTATTCACTGGACCAAAAAGTTGGAAGGACGGAAAACCAAATGGCGGCAAGCCACCTCGAGGTATAGTTCATAAATTGAAAGCTCCAACTCCACGTACCATCGCATATGTCGCCGTTATGGTATGCTCTTCCTCTGACTCAGAAACATACTGATATGCTTGGAATCAGGTGAGATGGGCCTTGAGCTCGTCATCAAAGTTTGAAGATCTAGATCAAGATTTCAGCCTTGTCGAATTCTATCGCAACATACTCATCGCTTTTAATGAGCGTTTGGACTTCAGCACGAACTATGAATTGGACGCTGCTTCGGATGCACAGTGGATCGCCACCACATTGCGTTGGTGGCAACTGTGGGTTTTTTTATATATCTATGTTTGCAATACTAACAGCCGCGCATAATGCATTAGTAATGTGCCTGCATTAAAAGGTGGCTCCTCCATCAACAGTGATTGTGAAGACGAAGAAAGCGACCTCGTGATGCTTAAAGCCGCCCGTAAGATGAGAACCATACCAGACGAATCGATGATTCATCCGGATCTTCGAACCCAAGTCCCCACTGCTCTGGTCTCCGCTCAAGTCCTCCCTGCCACTCAAGTCCTCCCTGCCGCTCAAGTCCTCCCTGTTTCTCAAGTCCCCCCTGCCGCTCAAGTCCTCCCTGCCACTCCTCCTGTTGCCGCTCAAGTCCTCCCTGCCACTCCTCCTGTTGCCGCTCAAGTCCTCCCTGCCACTCCTCCTGTTGCCGCTCAAGTCCTCCCTGCCGCTCCTCCTGTCCCTGCCGCTCAAGTTGCTACTGCTCACGTCTCTACGACCAAACAGCCGAGGTACACCGATCCTTCCTCAAGCAGCCCGACAATGGCATTTGAAGGCACTCTAACCCCATTGGAGTTGTCGCCGCCGAAGTGTGCAAAATCATTGATGGACAACAATCATCGGAGCATGGTCAAGAAGAGAAACGGACTGAAAGAAGGTATCAGGAAGTCGAAGCGCAAGAAGTATTAGAAGAATTTGGCTCTCTCGTGTTGCTCGTGTTGGCTGGTTTTCGTCTTCGCAATGGATGATTAGAACATTGATGGACGATTGTAATGAATAGGTAGCAATTGCAATGAAAAACATAAGTTGTAACGTAATGTAATGCAATACAAGCAAGGTTTTCCGAGCAGCTGAGGCCTAATACTTGAGCCAATTGTATGTATTCCAATGCATTGCAAAACGTCTGCATTACAATAGTTCCAGGAAGGATCAGTATGTCCATGATGGTTATAGGGATTGCAACGCATTGTGATATATTTTAGCTATTCTAAGACAATGCAATGTAGCCGCTTTTTTGTTGATGTACGCCAACGTTTGTCATCGCACCTCTGGAAGCTCTCGAGGCTTCGGATCATTTTCTCGACAAGCAATATCGTATTGCAGAACAACTACAACGAACTGGAGATAGGTCACGTCCTCAGGGTCCAAGACTCTTTAGGTAACACTCTGTGATCAACACCCCTGTTGTTCGGGGAGGGCCTTTCCCCACTGAGATCGAGTATCCGCGCCGCGGGAATTACACTGCCCCTACTTTCCCAGATTATTGCCAACTGATAGTTGTTCAAATCTTCCTCTTTCTTACTAAAAAACGAGTGAATTGAATCAGTGGCTTCAATTTAGTGATGACGGACGCACGGATCCATTTCCACCCCGTAGCTTCTCTTATATTCGGCCCGCGCCTTACTCGCTGCAAGTTTTAATACGAGGTCCAACTCGTATTCTACCTTCTTGTCGTCGTACGGGTGATTGTTCTTTTTTAACCACTCTCGCATTCTCTTCCTGTCCTCGTCATCTTTCAATGCCTCCGGG
The DNA here is from genome assembly GCA_023014475.1 of Amanita pallidorosea. Lineage (NCBI taxonomy): Eukaryota > Fungi > Basidiomycota > Agaricomycetes > Agaricales > Amanitaceae > Amanita > Amanita pallidorosea. The sequence continues at coordinate 313,869 of JAEBUS010000015.1, read as the reverse complement.
TATGTCGAATAAGCATCCTCTATCAGGACATAGAACATTTTACACGGGCCGCTTTTATTTTTGCAGTCGCGTCTTTTTTCCACCCCACGCCCACGATACTGGCCAGAATCCTTCAAAAGCCTTATCTCGCCCCAAACAAGTGTCTCGGCATCTTTTGATTCGACTCGCAACACTTTCATAAGGACTGTGTTTTTTTCACGATCGAAACCCGTTGGCACTCGGTACAACTGGTAGCCATTGTGGTCGAGAATGGGCGTCAGTTTCTTAGCCTCGATTACCTCGGCTGTTGCTCGGATCTGACCATTCCCCCCCAACTTGTTCGCGAGGCTCTGCTTTATGTTGGGCGAGATATACTAAAGATGGGGGTCAGAACGGGACAAGCGGGACAAGCGGTTGAGTTCACTAATGAGGTGGCTTTGTCCTTGAAACCCGTAGTACCACCAGCACATAGTAGTGCGTGAGCAAGAATGATTGCAACGGAAGAGAGAAGCATTGTATGTCAAAGTGCGTGAGGACCAGCCTGACGTCTCTCATCGCCTTCATCGTTCTTTTATCGACGAGACGACAGAAATGATCATTTGATGTATGATGGTGCTGAGTGGTGCTGAGTGGTGCTGATCGGTGTTACCAGGCCCTGAGCATGCATTGCATATTATTAATCACATGTCATCTCTGCTAGGGGTCGGGTTTCTTGGAATCAACCTTCAAAGCACGGTATGCAGCTCCGTAACATATATCCCGAATTCTGTTCGCTTTAAGCTCTTCATCCTCATCTTTGAATGAATATCTATCCAAATCGAGTAGAAAATGAGTAAGCAGCTTTTGCAAGTACAGACGACGGACGCACCGCATGCCGTGTGGCGGATGGCTGTGGATTCAGACCGACATTTTTTCATCAACAGCTCCACCGACATCAGGAAAAACTCAATTCCTTAAACTAACTTAACCCGATGATAAATTGGTAAGGATCCGTAAAAAATTCGTAAGTACAGACAATGGGCTTGATGAAATGAATGACACTGTAATACCCGCGTTTTTTAGCACAAGCGCGGCAGTAATTGAGCATGTAGTAGCCCTCTCCTCCTAGTTGATCGATGATCGATGTCGATGATTACTGCAATGAACTCGGCATTCTGTAAGCTCGTAAGCCATCTGTTTCATTTTTTGATTCGGAAAAAATAACTGGCGGAGCAACCAAATACTCTCAGGGCAAGGATTATGATGCCGCGGCAGCTCGGGCAACACGGTGAGATGGCGGTGCTCGTATACTTTTGTTTGTACCCGTATTGCACCCCAACTCGCTGGCTGTACCCATCACTAGACCCGCGACCAAATGCGAATTGTAAGAGCAAAATTTGTGCTGCCGCGACATCTATCGCATGGCCTTATAAGTAGAGCCTGGAGGTGACACTAGGACAACACTGGGACACAGTGGTTCGCTCTGCCATGGATAACTTAACGCCATATAACGCGCTTATCTCACTTCTCGCCCTCTGGACCGCTGCCAGGTTCATCCAATACCTTCAACATCGACGCGGCGTCGCTCGCCTCGTCAGACTGAAAGGCCCGCCCAACAACAGCTTTCTCTTTGGCAGAGCCAGAGAGACGTTGAATTCGAAGGACCGTGCTTCTATTTACGGACAGTGGGCAAGCGAATACGGTCTCGTGTCCAATGCCAGTCCGATTGGGCAAACGAGCTGTCATACTTTGCGATCCAAGGCTATCGGGCACCTTTTTACCAAGGACACAATCAGCTATTTCAAACCAGCGTTCACGAAGCGGTGTTTAAGGCTTTGGTGAGCTAGTTTTGGCTTGGACTTCCAAAGCATGTTATTTAATCGTGCATCATCAGTTTGGTCCCGATATGCTGGTTTGCAGAAAGGGAAGACCATCGGAAGTACGCCCATGCGACGTCTCGTGTGGAATAGGAAGTTCCTAAATGTTTCAAAGACAACGTAGGGCGCTGACACTGGATTCAGTAATGCTGCGTTACGCACAGTAACGAGTGTATTTTACGACTCAGCATACAAGGTAAATTTAACTCGATGTATCGTGAACGCCTCTGACATCGTCACCCAGGTCAAAACAATTGGAGTGCATCATTCGAGTCCAGTGACGAAGCCATAATCGATGTGCAGAAATGGTATGCTGCGCCAAAAATCCAAAGGTCCGGTCAAAAACTAACACTTTGTTTTTAGGAGAACCGAATCATGTTTGCTTTTTATGCAGTCGATTACTTGCCGAGTCTCAAATTTCAACAGGCTCGATTCCGTTGGCGTTGCTCTGTTTTGGCCACGATTTCAAATCTTGGAAGGACATGAATCTCCTGTTTCTAAAGCGTTTGAGTCGTTCAGCGAGTCTACGAGTAACAGTCGAAGTTTCTTTTTCTTCTTGGCCCGATTTTCGCTCCAATTGTCAATATGCCAACCGAGAGATCACGTATATTTCGGCGATGAGAAGGCAACGTCCGAAATGGCAACTCAGTTTCTCGAGGATTCCCAAAGAGAAAAGGAAAACTCGCAAAATGTCATGGACAAGTCGATCCTCGGTCTGTTAGGTACGTATTTTATACCTTTCATGTGGCTCGTGTCGTTTAACTATGTTCGACAGTCAAAGGAAAAACCGATGATGCAAATTTCAAGTTGAATCACGAGGAGGTTGTTCCGCAAGTACGTTTACTTTTCACTCGTGATAATCAACAACTCACAGTCAACAGATTGTGTATAAATCCTTTGCTAATCTTTTTATTTTACTTTTAATTGCTGACCAGTTTTTTTTTGTTTTTTTGCAAAGCCTACGAAACGACATCTGGTAAGTACATGTCACTATCATACGATCTAATGACTAACGCAAATGTTATAGTCACCTTATCGGTACAACATAGCGTTCGCAGTTGTGATTGGATCTAATTCTTTTTTAGTGGGCATTAGTCGAGCTCGCGCGTCATCCAGAGATGCAGGATAAGCTACGAGACGAGCTACGCGAACTTGCAAATAGCGATCCCACATGGGACCAATTGACATCCAGACTCCCTTATCTCGATGCCGTTGTGCACGAAACATTGAGGTTATATCCACCTGTGGATGAATGAACCCCGTGGTATGTCTTCTGATGACTATTTATATCTTCTGATGACTATTTATATCATTATCATTCAAGATATTTTAAATAAGGCGGCGGAAGACGATGTCATGTCCTTGAGCTCCCCAATCGAGACTGCATCCGGACAAACTGTGGATTCGCTCTTTATTCCCAAAGGAACACAATTTCTAGTGCCGGTCTCATCCATTAACCGCAATGAATTGTTTTGGGGCCCTGACGCGAGTTCTTTTGTTCCTGAGCGATGGCTCAAGGAAAACCCATACATGCCCAAGGAGCTTCGCGGTCACAAACATCTCCTCACGTTCGCAGATGGACCGAGGATATGTTTAGGGAGGGGATTTGCTCTAGCTGAGCTCAAGGTATGCACGTTCATTCACATGACGGATTGCATATCATGATGTTTTGTTGTAGGCTGTGCTATCGGTCCTGATACGAAACTTCAGCTTCGAGCTATTGAATGGACCGACTACCAAACTGGATGTCTATATATCTGTGTTTTCCCGGCCAACATTGGCTGGTGAAGAGCGGATTGCTCTTCCTATGCGCGTGGGACAAGTGTTAGGGTGGTGGCAGTGGCGGTAAGCACTACTCAATCTCCATTCCATTAGAAATATACCAGGATCAATGTATTTTATGTATATTTAATTTTGCATTGTGGTTTTTCCGGTGAAAGCTGTCTGCAAGGCTCATGTTAGACATGATGTTCGTCATGGAACCTACGCGTTTCCGTTCGCTACCCTCCCATTTCGAGACCACATAACAGATGGCATGAGGGGATCCTTTGTTTTCTTTTCCGGTAGCAACACTCTGAACTCTTGAACGTGTATGATGGGAAAAAGTAGATATCATCCAGTTAGTTCTGGGACATAGGTCTCCAATTTATTTATAAGACAGCGCTCTGGGTCACGACCGGTATAATTAACAAGTTAGATCCGTCCTTGTAGAATATCATCATCGGCTGGTGGAGATTTCGCAGACGCCGAAGTTCTTGGACTCGGCAGTTCATTCGGAACGTGGTATCGCCCTCTAAGAAGGGAACATAGATGAACAAATTCCCGTTGACGGGAACGTTTGCCTGCTTTGACTTTTGCGATGTCAAAGTCGATAATCGTCGCTCGCCCTTGGTCATCCATTATCAAGTTCTCTGGTCGAATATCGTAATGACGAACACTAGCGTTGTGTATTTCAGTCATTGCTGCTTTGAACGCCTCCCTACAAGAAATTCCAATGCCCCCGAAGCAACTCATATTTGTGGGATACATACCGCTCCCGTTCAGTCAAGCTGACCTCTCCGTGTTCCCGATAGTGCGGCTGAGTAACGAGACTTATCCCAGCGTGGCTCGTGACAAGGATCATTGCCTCGTCTTCCGCGTCTTCAAAAAGGCCATACACTGTCGCAACATGCTTGACCTTCTTAGTTGCCATGTAGCGATATACAGCATATTCATGACGTAGTCTTTCTCGCTTTCTATTTCGAGAGCAACTTTTACGACTCCAACGCAACTGTTGATGTGCCCATCGTTTGTCAGAATCTCGATAACGGCATTGTGAACTTTCCCTGTCGCTCCTTCCCCGTCAATGTTATTCGAAAATACTCTCCAGGAGCGTAAGTCTGCTTCTTCGGATAGTTGGGAAATGAATTATCCACATCATGGGACGACACCGAACAGCCGATGCGGTACAGAGCGGCCGGAGCCAGAGAGTTGAATATACACCATACTGTAGCCGGAGCAATGCTAAGTTTCGACGGCTAGTTTCGCGGAACAAAATCTGGTGCGAAGATCAGTGATTTGCTGGGGAAAGGCTGGAAATACATCACTGAGCGTCCTTCGTCGACAGACTCAACGTCACGGTCTTGCTCTCTGGATATCCTCGTCCTATGTCTTTTAGATCTCCTTGTTGCGTTGGTGCACCCAGTGCTTATCAAGTTGCTTTCTCTTCTTTCTCTTCGTCTCTTCCGATCTAGTGTTGATTTGGCGTGTACGATCCAGTGCGTCCTTGAGGATTGCTATGTATAATCCAACTTGTATCTGGCAGTAGTTTGGACCTTTCGAAACGTCTATAAGATCCGAAAGGCATAGCGTCTGGCTATCACGGTGACGAAGTCCGATGCGTTCAAAATTGCTGCAGTGAAAAACGATGAGTGTGGAGTCAGATTGTACAGCGCGAGTCCAAGCCTGCCACCTGATTATCAAATAGTCGTTTTCTTAATTATGACACCTACATGTTGGAGGAGCAACATGGAATCAGGTTTTGCAACCTTCGGTCGCTTCACATTGAGTGTGGGCCACGTTCCGTCTTGACTGCTTTTCTGCGGTTTCTCTGGCTGTCTTTCCTTCCGGCAACTCAGGCGAACACTGCCGCTTTTCGGAGAACAATGTCTTGATACAAGGTAACAATTCAATCGTTACGATGGAATCAGGATAAGGAGACAAGGAGATATCTTGACGGAAAATAGGACCAATTGCAGAACACTCAAGCGCTAACACCCTGCTCCGACTCTTCGTTGCTACTGCCCCCATATCTTCGAAAAGTTCCTTCACCGCTGTTACAGGGGCATGAAATTGGAAGATGGCTAATGTAGGAAATCGGTTGGACATGGCACGGATATCACGGAGAAGTTCGTCGTCGAGACATGACAATATCCCCTCAGGTATCGTCAGTTCCTGTGTTACTTGACGATGGTATATGTCAAGAACATAGTAATCAACCATTTCATGAGGATGATCAAGCTCAGGTTCGGGTCCTTCCCATAGATCTAGAACCGTGAGCCACGTCTCGGCATGAGGGTGTAGAGCGATCGTTGATGCAATTGGAGAGCAAATCTCGTAAGACACATGGCAATAGAACTGAGCAACTGACGAAGCATCCTTAAAGATTGTCCACGGTCGTAAGGCCGCTCGGCTACCATTAGTACTGAAACGGGTACCTTTGCCGCTTGCATTGTCAATCCGAGGGAGCGATTGGTCTCTGCCCTTTATAATTTTCATTTCGTCAAAGACAAGTTCGGCAATCTCGAGGGAGAGTGACGGTATTCCTTTGATATGTTTCAGGCGAAGACGTGGATCCAGGTGCCGATCATAGAACATGTTTGGGTGAGAAAATGTGATTTTTGACTTTTCAGACATGCGCATTGAGGGTGGATTGTGGCAAAAAATCGCCATCAGTTCTTCGTAGGCTCGTTGATGAGCGCTGAGCCATGGCGCGTGGGTGTTTCCAATGATCAAACATGCAAACCTGCAGTGACAAAACAGCGCAAAACAGCTTTGTGTCACTTTCACACGCCCAACTCCTTCGATTCCACTAAGAATAATCGATAATCACTCTATCAGTGGATATGTAGTATCATTATTTTAAACGCATATAGTCATCTAATGCACGGCCATCAACCTCTATCCAATCCACGCCGAGCTGCGACCATGAATACACGAGCGCTATACACTTTGCCTCTTTGAGGCATACTTTCAACCTGTGTGGTTACCGCGACATCATGTCTAATTGACGCGTCGCAGACTGTTTCGGATCATAGCGATCAAGAGGATATCTATGCTACGCAACCCGTAAACGAGCCTGGTCCAGATCAAGGTCCAAAAGGTGAAGACAACGAGCAGGAAGGGGATGAAGAAGAAAATGCCCATGGCTCGAAACGGTAGAGAGTGAATGGTCAGGGTAATTCTCGCGCGTCCAGTGTTCAAGAGCAAGACATTCCTCGTATACGCGTAAAGACTTAGCCCCGCGACACAGACGGGCATTTGCTGTCTGATTCTAATTCACCGTCTTCCTTGACGTGTGTTTCATGGATATACCCCAGGCTCCATCATACGCATACAGCTCAAAAGATTTGTCACATGATTATGTCCAGTTCCACTGTGGGCCTTATCTGAACATGATCCTGTGGCCAAACGGAACTGGGAAGAGCAATATCGCGTGTGCAATTGCTCTTGGTCTAAATTTTCCTCCTAGCGTACGTTTGCTCAGCCACTTTTTTCCCGCCAGTATCTAATCAACATTTCCAGACCCTTGGACGTGCTAGCGAGCTCAACTCCTTCGTTAAACTTGGCACGGACTCTGGCTGCATAGAAATTGAGCTCAAAAGCGCAAAGGGCAAGGAGAATTACACAATCCGCAGACTTCTTTCTGCTAAGTCCAAAGCTTCAACGTTTTCTCTCAACGGCCAGAAGACCGTCACTGCGCGGGAAGTAACTACCAAGTGCAAGAGCTCAATGTCCAAATATCGAACCTACGGCATGCTCAGGTCCTATCAGCGAGCGCCTCGCGACTTGGCACGACACCCTTGTTAATGCAGGCAAAGAATTGAAACATGTGCGAGACGTCGTGATATCTACGACGGGCATGGACGATAATAACGCGTCATTAGCGAATGCGCGAGGAGCAAGAGCATGCGCAGGTTCTAAGGGACAGGAATGCAGCAGTTGAGCGTGACGTGCAGCGGTTCAGGGAACGCAAGCGCATTGAACGTGATGTTAGTTGGCCAGCGATTCAGCTATTATGGTATCAACTCATGTCACGACAGATCGCTCTGTTACAAGTCCTCATTCCCGTAGAGCAATATCGCACGATGCGACAAAAGTTCATCGATACCAAGAAGGAGCAACGGCGTTTGCACAAGAAAGTGGCCGAACGGAAAGCGAGGAAACAGCCAGTTCTCGAATTTTTGAAGTAATTTCCTTTCTCGTGATCTGCATGGGTGATGTGTCGAAGTAAGTTTCAAGCAATGTGGAGATGACCGCAAGAACATGAAGGAGAGTGCTAAAGACAAGTTTCAGCAAATGGTTGCCCAATGGAAAAAAATGTGAAAGACTCGTAAGTTTCCGAGATCGTGTTTGGAGATGTCATTGAATTTGCCGAATAGGATAGTGATGCTGATGATCCTCTGACAAATTCGATCAGCTCAAAAAGGACGAAAAAGACCGTCAGCGTCGGATCAAGGAGCTTGAGAAAGATATTGAACTGACTTGGAAGGACCTTGAGATGCCAGTGAAAACGGAGGATCCTGGCGATCTTAATGATGATCAGGTATTAGCGCTTTCCAAGTTTAGAATCCATTGTCAATGGGTCAGATTAATGATGTCGCGTTGCAGAGACAAGTCAATCAAGAACGGTGCCAGCGTCGTGAAGCGAAAAGGCCCAATTGAGGCTGGACTTGGAAGAAACGTGGACTCTTGTTCCAAAAGACAAATTAGACTGGAGTCGGCACAATCCGAGTATGTTTTAAAGTTACTGATCTCTCCGTTCGCAAGAGTAAATATACTATTTCTAGGTTAAGAAGCTTGACGATGTCCTGGAACGCAAACTCCAGAACATGCGAAACTGGGATAGGGACGTCTACGACGTTATCCTTTGGTTGAGAAAAAACCAGAACCAGTTTAGAATGCCGATTCTTAAACCGCGTATACACCCTAAGTGGGGTTTTTTTATCCGTCTTTTGATACTTCGTCTCTAGCTTGTCAATGCTTTTGTTTCCGGAGCCATCACCCCAACTCCGTCTTCGACGCCTTGATTGACATAGAGTCAACTGATCATTAGATCTACAAGGTATACACCATGATGGCATCTTGTAGGAGGACATCCCATGAACAGGATAATCAGTAGAATTGGTGAGATAGTCCGTTCTAGACTTGGAAGATTAAGCCACGCGAAATTTTGATTGGAGAAGTATGTCCATGATCAATTTATCTGGTTTCATATATTCTTGTCAACTATTGACCTTGACAGGTTTGCTCCCTTTGCAGGGATCCTGGATGAGCCATGTACATGGAGTCAGTAATTGATGCAGTCAGAGCAACTTTCATAGGAAAGTACGGCGACAGAGTAAGAGTGACAGGTGCAATACGAGAGAGTCCTTTGTGACTTGTGTTACGAATTGGAAGAATTTGTTCTCGCTCTTCGCTGGCAGGATCTCCAGTCTTCCCTTTGAGCAGCCAACTGGGAAGGAGAGGGATGGGTTGTGTCAGTCCAGGCACAAAGATTTGATTCTTCAAATGAGGGGGATTATAATGAAAAAGTGCAGTCAGTCCTTCCTGAACTTTGCTGTTGCGCTTTCCTAAAATGTCAGAGTCGCCCACGACGTTAAACAGGTGGCGCAACTATCAATATTCACTTTACCCATTATCAACTGCTCAGCATCCGTGCATAATCCTGCGCGCAGTCCCATCTACTCCTGATTCATCCACTGCTCAAGAAGGTTGAAAGCAGCATGTTCACAGCCATCCAGCCATGCGTACCGCTAGCTCACTTCCAGTGCGATTTACGCGGTGAACGTGTACTCATGCATCATATCTTATGTTCAGCTCTGCAGTATCAAGGGTAACACGTTTTTTCGCCGCAGCTCCTCTGTCGTACTCGACGACTTAGCCGTGGCCATGGCAATGGTAAAATTATCTGCTAATTCGCTTGAGCGTCAATTTTCAAGGTTTAAAGACCTGCTGCATTTCACTGACAAGATAAACAATGGCCTCGTATCTACCACCTCTGAAACTTGAAGACGATAATCTGGTCGAGGCCTTCACCATAGATCTCTTCGTGACGAGAATTCCACTGCGAATAGAGTGGCGATTTTGGGCAAAATATCACTGAATTTTGCGATCACTCGCCACTGGTATATGAAACTACCCAAAGTTTCTGTGCAAATATTGTGGGTAGGTAGTAGGTTCCAGCTTTCTAACTTACACCACTGACACAGCATCCATCAGCAAACTTGGGGTTTCCCCACAGTGCCCACAGTGTTGCAGGACTGGCAGACAAATCACAGACTTCAAGTAGAATGTTTGCAGAAACCTGCAGTGCCCACAGTGCCCACAGTGAATCTGCAGTGATTTTGTAGTAACCTGGCAGTGAATTGGCAGAGTGTTTGCACAGCTGCATTGCCCACAGTGCCACAGTACTGACAGTGCTGACAGTGAATCCACAGTGAATCTGCAGTGAATCCACAGTGACCTGCAGTGAACCTGCAGTGATTCTGCAGCAAGCCTGCAGAGACCTGCAGTGACCTGCAGTGAATCCACAGTGATTCTGCAGAGACCTGCAGAGACCTGCAGTGAATCCACAGTGATCTGCAGTAATTCTGCAGTAATTCTGCAGCATTTCTGCAGAGACCTGCAAAGACCTGCAGTGAATCCACAGTGATCTGCAGTAATTCTGCAGAGACCTGCAGTGAATCCACAGTGTTCTGCAGTATTACTGCAGTGACCTGCAGTGGCCTGCAGTAATTCTGTAGAGACCTGCAGTGACCTGTAGTGGGCTGCAGTGAATCCACAGTGATCTGCAGTAATTCTGCAGGACCTGCAGAGACCTGCAGAGACCTGCAGAGACCTGTAGTGGCTGCAGTAATTCTGCAGAGACCTGCAGTGAATCCACAGTGATCTGCAGTGACCTGCAGTGGCCTGAAGTAATTCTGCAGAGACCTGCAGTGAATCCACAGTGATCTGCAGTGACCTGCAGTAATTCTGCAGAGACCTGCAGTGGCCTACAGTAATTCTGCAGTGACCTGCAGTGGCCTGCAGTAATTCTGCAGTGACCTGCAGTGACCTGCAGTATTCTACAGTGACCTGCAGTGACCTGTAGTGGCCTGCAGTAACTCTGCAGAGACCTGCAGTGAATCCACAGTGATCTGCAGTGACCTGCAGTGGCCTGCAGTAATCCTGCAGAGACCTGCAGAGACCTGCAGTGACTTGCAGTGACCTGTAGTGGCCTGCAGTAATTCTGCAGAGACCTGCAGTGAATCCATAGTGATCTGTAGTGACCTGCAGTGGCCTGCAGTAATTCTGCAGAGACCTGCAGAGACCTGCAGTGGCATGTAGTGACCTGTAGTGGCCTGCAGTAATTCTGCAGAGACCTGCAGTGAATCCACAGTAATCTGCAGTGACCTGCAGTGGCCTGCAGTAATTCTGCAGAGACCTGCAGAGACCTGCAGTAATTCTACAGTGACCTGCAGTGACCTGTAGTGGCCTGCAGTAATTCTGCAGAGACCTGCAGTGAATCCACAGTGACCTGCAGTAATTCTGCAGAGACCTGCAGTGAATCCACAGTGATCTGCAGTGGCCTGCAGTAATTCTGCAGAGACCTGTAGTGGCCTGCAGTATTCTGCAGAGACCTGCAGTGAATCCACAGTGATCTGCAGTGACCTGCAGTGGCCTGCAGTAATTCTGCAGAGACCTGCAGTGACCTGCAGTAATTCTACAGTGACCTGCAGTGACCTGTAGTGGCCTGCAGTAATTCTGCAGAGACCTGAAGTGACTGCAGTGACCTGCAGTAATTCTACAGTGACCTGCAGTGACCTGTAGTGGCCTGCAGTAATTCTGCAGAGACCTGCAGTGAATCCACAGTGATCTGCAGTGAATCCACAGTGATCTGCAGAGACCTGCAGTGGCCTGCAGTAATTCTGCAGAGCCGCTGTAGTGTGTAGTGGCCTGCAGTAATTCTGCAGAGACCTGCAGTGAATCCACAAGTGACCTGCAGTGAATCCACAGTGATCTGCAGAGACCTGCAGTGGCCTGCAGTAATTCTGCAGAGACCTGCAGTGACTTGTAGTGGCCTGCAGTAATTCTGCAGAGACCTGCAGTGAATCCACAGTGACCTGCAAGTGACCTGCAGTGAATCCACAGTGATCTGCAGAGACCTGCAGTGGCCTGCAGTAATTCTGCAGAGACCTGCAGAGACCTGCAGTGACCTGCAGTGACTTGTAGTGGCCTGCAGTAATTCTGCAGAGACCTGCAGTGAATCCACAGTGACCTGCAGTAATTCTGCAGAGACCTGCAGTGAATCCACAGTGATCTGCAGTGGCCTGCAGTAATTCTGCAGAGACCTGTAGTGGCCTGCAGTAATTCTGCAGAGACCTGCAGTGAATCCACAGTGATCTGCAGTAATTCTGCAGTGGCCTGTAGTGGCCTGCAGTAATTCTGCAGAGACCTGCAGTGAATCCACAGTGATCTGCAGAGATCTGCAGAGACCTGCGTGCTCTCAGACTCTGCAAGACTCTGGGACTCTATGGACTCTGTGGGACTCTGTATCAGCACTGCAGCTGTCTGCAATGACTTGTCAATTGGCTAAACTGAATAACTTATGAACCACTGGTTGGAATCGTTTCTGCCTGGAACGAAAGTGTGCGCCTTCTCCATACTACAACTCTTGTCACACACTCAAGCCTGGATTTGTAGATCTTGACTCAGAAAATAGGATTTAGTGAGTGAGAGCAGTGGCAAGACTAAGTCCACTGGATAGGATGTAGGATATATGTCTTTTTGAGACCAACATAACAATGCCAGTTTGGTGTAATGGTTTGTATCGCTTCAGCTGTGCTCTAAGGTTGTGAGTTCAATCCTGGTCATTGGCAAGTTTATTTATGTTCATATATTACCTTAATTGACCAGAGTCTACAAGCATCCTGCAGAGTCCCACAGAGTCCCACAGAGTCTTGCAGAGTCCCACAGAGTCCACAGAGCCTGGAGAAAAGGTATATGTTCTGTGCAGCACTGTGCAGTACTGCCACAGACTGCCAGCAGACTGTGGCAGTACTGCACAGAACATATACCTTTTCTCCAGGCTCTGTGGGACTCTGTGGGACTCTGCAAGACTCTGTGGGACCCTGTGGTGCTCTGTGCCTTATTGGCACAGTTTTTTACTTGGATTGCCACAGACTGCCACAGACTGCCTGCATACTGCACAGAACATATACCTTTTCTCTAGGCTCTGTGGACTCTGTGGGGTTCTGTGGGGTTCTGTGGGTTCTGTGGGGCTCTGTGGCTTGTTGGAACAGTTATTTACTTGGACTGCCACAGACTGCCACAGACTGCCTGCAGACTGTGGCAGTACTGCACAAACATATACCTTTTCTCTAGACTCTGTGGGACTCTGTGGCTTGTTGAACAGTTATTTACTTGGACTGCCACAGACTGCCAGCAGACTCCCACAGACTGTGGCAGTACTGCACAGAACATATACCTTATCTCCAGGTCCTGTGGGCTCTGTGGTACCTCCACGATGCTGCAGAGGCCTCTGCAGAGAGCCCCCAAGTTTGCTGATGTCCAGCAGACCACGATAGAAGGATCCTTATCAGATGCACCACTGCAAACGTGCATAGAGGGATATCAATAGTCCTTGTAGCTGTTTTATAATGTTTGCCAGCAACTGCTACATCTCACATGATAATGTTGTCCACAACATTATAATCTTTTCCATTATAATGTACATACTGCTGCCAGATCAGCACATGCCAGTGATATTATAATACACAACATTATAATACACCCACCATAGGACATTATAATATACCAATTTCCCACCAGTACTGCTTATAGGGTCAAATTTCCTGAAAAGGAGATTACATAATTTTAGAGTCAAACCAATTGTGTACACTACAGGCAGGGACCTATTTCAGGCTGACTGGAAGAGCACTGAAATATTGTCAGAATAAACTATTTAATATAATATTAGAAATGGATGGAATTAATTAGAATTGTTGCATTTCAGTCACATTTGTAACACATTTCAGCAACATTTTGGACACATTTCAATCATGTTTTTGACTTGATGCAGCAGCAGGAAAATTCTTCTGAATGACAGTTGAAATGTCTTTCTACAGTTGCCTTTCATCATGTTCTGCAATGTTATTGAATTTATTTATTTTTGTCCTTTATCAGACATTCTAAAACTTATTCAAAAACCCTTATTTATAACGGGTTGATATGTGACTGAATGGCCATGGAATTTTGCATTTTTTTAACCATTGCCTCACCCCCTGAAAGAAGATATTTCTTTATGCTATCAGTGTGCTTTCATTTTCCCCGAAATCTTATTCCATATTTGGAAATAGCTCCGGCAACTCCTACCGCTGAAGCGATCCGGCAACTCCCAGCTACCAGCACAACATTTGTCACACATGTCACACGCTGCGACAATCGCGAGAAATCACCCCCTAATCACTGCCCTTACCCAACACAACATACTCGCAACATCAATACATTTGATTACGATCTTGTAAAGAGACTAAAGGCAATTTCTTGGCTTGTGACAGGCTTGCAGGCAGGAACCCGAAATCGGCTCGAATCATGGAGAATAAAGCTGGCTTACCAATCATGCCCACTGGTCAAAAGTCCACATCAAGAACGGACTCATGCATTGTCTGCACAATCATCATCCTGGTTTCACCTGTCCATCTGGACAGCAGTCTATCAAAGAACCAGAGTCCAACTAGACCGCCATCTGATGATACCATTTTGACGAAGTTTTGGCATGGTCATGCGAGCGAGTTTGAATAGGATCAACCATCTTCTCGTGCATCGTCTGCTGCGCTCTCATTTAACCGAGCCCTCAACCATCTTCCGTGCCTCAACCGTCCTCCCGCGCCCTCGGCAGGCTTCTTGCACCCTCAACCGTCAATGGTCAACCGTCTTCCTGTGCCCTCGACAGTCTTCCTCATTTCCGTTTCGTTAACCTCAACAGTTAATAAATCCTCGACCCTCAACTGTTCTTCCTCAACCATTTTCCCTTAGCCATCAACTGTTACGCAGGTGAGTACACAACTGCTTCGTTAATTGCACCCTTAACTGTTTCCGCCCTTCTTCCATGCCCTCGACACGTTTACCTCAACCGTTCCTCAAGACCATTTTCCTTCAAAACTCAACCTGCGCTCTCGACCATCTTATATGGTGCAGGGGTTAAAAAACACGTACCTTGAATAACTGCTCCTAACATAAGAGTTTACTGCGTTAGGACTGCAAGCGTAGACGTTGATGGACCAGAGGCGTACCTGCCGCCTCAAGTGGTCCAATAGATGGTTCAGAGAAATTCCTGAGCAGGGAGATATCAGGCGCATTTCGCTCGTTCATCCAATGGCGGATGAGCTGTTCGAGGGGCGTTTCATCAGAGTCCATGCAAAAGGGATGCTACCAAATATGTACAATCGATCTTGGTTGCATTAACAAGGGCGGTCGCGAGTCGATTGGGCATGGGACCATTTGACGAGTGGATGAGCTGTTCGAGGGGCGTTTCATCAGAGTCCATGCAAAAGGGATGCTACCAAATATGTACAATCGATCTCGGTTGCATTAACAAGGGCGGTCGCGAGTCGATTGGGCATGGACCATTTGACGAGTCATCACATTAACTCGCTACCAGACAACAAGAATGACATGATACATATGTGTAGATGATGCTTCGAACACGGATCACCAATTTTTATGCCATGACGCTTGCGAGAAGAGCCATACGAATCTACACTCAAGTCAGTTCGTGGTTGGTGATGGTGATGGATCTCACATACAAAGAGGCCATAACGCATCTGCCGGAAGTACACAGCACGGCGAGAGTCGAAATCGACTTCCGGGTCGATTTCTGTAGTTGGGACGGAGATTAAAGATCTATCATGGGCGTACGAACCGAGTACATACCATTAACTCTAGGCAGGGGATGCATCACGATCATATCTTCCTTTGCCCTCGAGAGAACAGCATGGTCAACGCGGTAGGCATCTTTAACTTGTTGCCATTCCTGATCGCTGGTAAACCTCTCCTTTTGGATGCGAGTCACGTAAAGGACATCAGTGTCTGCCAGGACTTCGTCGAGGGACTCGCAGATGGTGACAGGTATTCCACTCTTTCGAGCTGCAGAGATTACAGTATTTGGCATGGCAAGCGATGGAGGTGAGACGAAGTTGAGGCGGACCGAATACAGGGAAAGAAGAGTCACAAGACTATGGACGGTTCTACCGTTCTTGAGATCTCCAAGTATGGTTACAATGCGACCGTTGACAGTTCCCAGCTCGCTACGGATGGTGTAGACGTCCAGGAGAGCCTTGAATAATTTTGTTAATACAAAGGATGGAGCAACTTTTCAAGTATACGAACCTGAGTTGGGTGTTCGCCGATGCCATCGCCTGCGTTGAATATTGGCACGGGCGAGAACTTTGCTGCTAGCTGTGCACTGCCGACATCCGGATGCCGAAGTACAATGGCGTCTGCGTAACAAGCAAGGGTGCGAACAGTATCAGGAAGAGTCTCTCCTTTGAGCACCGATGATGCATCAGCGCTAATCTGGATGACTTCGCCTCCTAAACACTTTGCCCTTCAGGATATTCAATATACCATCACGTTCCACTTGCACTTGCAGCTCGTGCGCGAGTGCAAACAAGTCATACATATCTCTGTGAGTTACTTGTTTCACAGAGAGGATATGACGACGGTGGAAGGAAGAGAGAGGAGTAAATGGCGTTAATTTAGGGGAAGGCAATGAGATGTCCGGTTCTGGGGGATAATCATAGATGAAGAGCTTGGCTGCATAGGTCGTGTTACAGGTGCAAGATCCGCCTCCTTCGTGGTTGTAGGTGCTGGAGTGACCGTAATTTGCACTGGTTGCACCGGGATATGTGCTCTTGACACATCTCTCCCAGTTGCTGTCGAAGAAAGTGAACCGTCTAAAAAGACGGTTTTGCCGTGCACTACAACACGATGTACGAATCCTGACACTGGTGCGCGTTCCAGAGGTGACCAATATGTGAGGCGCTTGCTGAAAGGTGTTTTTCGGCCAATCACCACCTCGACATGGGTATGAGCCATATCTACGAGTCCAAATATTTGAACTGGATTATCGTGCAATCTACGACGAATGTCATCCAAAGTGAGGCGCCCATCGGCGACAGCCGTAAGAAGTAACGAGATGGACTCCTCCACGCCAGACCACGAGGAGCCGATCTTGTCCGAGTCTTTTGCCAGTTGATAAGGCGTAGAGCCAATGGAGAAGGCATCGATGACATCAAGGTTCTGCCACAGCGCCTTCTGGTCTTCCGGGCCCGGCAGGACTTTGGATTCAGGGAACTGCTCGGTGCTGAAGAAAAGTGAGTAGACAGAGACGTCGCAAGTGACTTTCAGTTGCTTGGCTTTGGTAAGAGAAATCAAAAGGAGATCCTCATGTGTCTGAACGTCCGTAATGTGGACTGAGCGGTTTTGTAAGCTAGCCAGCAGGAGCAGGGATGCGAGACCTGGCCCTTTTGCATTTGTGATAATCGGTCTCTCAGGGGCCAGGCTGAGAAATATGCAGAAACTGTCGTAATCGCAGGACCAATGCCGTTCCTGAATGAGATGAAGAGGGACTTGGCTTCAACCTTGAGTTCTCCATGCAAAGATTGCAGATCGGGGGACGATGCGACAACACTCAGAGCATAATTACAATGGGCGGCGCCAAGGATGTTCTCACGCGCCTTCTCGAATGACTGCCAGTCTTCAATCGCATGGCCGTCACCAACGGGAGAGAATACGATTGTAGTGAAACCAGCACTTACAGATGCCTGAGTGGCGGCAACCAGGTCTTTTGAACTAGGCCCAAGATATTTGGGACGAAAGCAGCGATATTGACAAAGCCGGGGAAAGTGTGAGTGCGGTGGGAACTTTTGGAATCAACACTTGACACATCCAGGGGTAACTTCCTCAGCGCTTCTGCTAGCAGTTTTGCATTTTTCACGTTTGTAATCAATGGCACCGCAAAATCGACGGCCATACGACGTGAATAGTAACCCTTGCTCGCGTAACTCGCGGGACGCCGATACTGGTTCTTTGATGGCAAGTTGATGTACATGTCAATGAGATTATTGGCCAAGTGCTGCGCGAGTGAGTATTCTGACTTTTGCTTATCGTCACTTTCACCCAACATGTCAAGGTACTGTCGTTCCAAAGACACATGAGAACAATAGATTTGGTGTTCGGTCTGCCTACCTTGCAGCGGACGCCATGTTCAGTCAAAAAGTCGGCCGTCCCCGCTGTAGCGAAGATATTGAAACCCGCAGCACTAAGTTTCTGCACGGACGGCAGCAGCTCTAATTTCTCACGATAACTTCCGATTGAGAAGAGAATGTTCTTCTTCGGAGGAACTATGCCAGTGGAGATGAGCCCTTTGAGGTATGCTTCGTATTTGTCATGGCCAAAGCAGGCGACTTCACCGGTCGAAGCCATTTCCACGCCTAGAACAGGGTCTGCCCCCGACAGGCGACTGAAACTGAATTGAGGAACCTTGACACCCACGTAGTCATCTGGCAGTCCAGGATCTGGATAAGACTCTACGGGTATACTAAGCATGACTTTTGTTGCCATTTCAATGGCATCTATGCCGGTGACTTTTGATACGAATGGGAATGACCGCGCGGCACGTAAGTTACACTCGATGACCTTAATCTCATTGTTTTTGGCAATGAATTGAATGTTGAATGGACCAGTAACGTTCAGAGCCTTTCCAATTTTTGCAGTAGCTTCGTCGATTCGGCGAACGGTCTGAGGATCCAAGTCTT